>JH431465.1:51202-74350 GCA_000239455.1 Strigamia maritima
CTGAAATAAGAGTTTGTTACTTTATTAATAATTATTAAATTAGTCCTTAATGTAAATATACTCTGTCATTATGCATTAATGGCACCCTAATTAATCTTAGTAAATATAATTAGTTTAGTAATAAAAGTGTTTATTATTTTGTATAATGTGTTATTATTTTATGTTTAATTATAAGTTTTATATTATTCTTAGTAAATTGTGTTAGTTTTTACTCCTTATTATTGTCCTTAAATAATATTAAGCAGGGCTTATTTCTAGTCTTTTCTCCCCTAATTGCAGTGCACACGTGAGGGGGCGTAACCGGCGACGCCCACTTTAGGGGAGACTAAGTGCTTTTGCTCTGTCTGGGCCTTGCAGCTGGCTTGCGAGCCGAGTGCAAAACCAACGGTTTTGAGCCCCAGACCCTTTGTCTGGTTAATTAGTGTGCTCTGCGCAGCTCTCTGTGCACAAGAGCTCACTCATAGAAAAAATGTTTCCATTTTACTCCATTTTGTCCCGTGGCCAACTCCCACATTTAAAGAAGTAATAATACTTCAATTTCAGAGTTTTGATATTCCATTTTAGAGTTTTGATATTCCATTTCAAAGTACTGTTACTTCAAAAATGTAGTTTTTCACACACCAAACTCTTGTTGGAGTACCATTACTCTGATTATGGAGTTGGCCACAGGACAACGCATAACTCCAGAAATGGAGTAAAATGGCGACTTTTTTTCTATGAGTGCTGAGATCCCATAAAAGTCTGCTTTTCACTGGATTCTCCAGTCTAACATTATCATCAAAACACATCACACCGTGCCATCCTTTCTATCAAGTAGTCAGGCTGACCATGAACCGTTTTGATACTTAGATCATTTCTGTGCTATCACTTGTACATCACAAGTGCCAGCATCTTATGCAAAAGTGCTTGCGCGCTATTTGCATTCCCATCAGTCATTCGGCGACTGATTTGCAGGGATTCTCCCTCCTCACCCGTTACCCCAACACGTTTTGACGCGGGGTCGTGATTGCAGGAGATTCCTGTGGTAGTAAGCTTGTTAACCCTAGACAACTAGCCATTCCCGAATATAAGTCTCTGTGTGAGCATTTCAATCGCGCCAACCAGAACCCGGCGCCAGTTAGAGTTTGAATTTACGTGATCCATAAGCGAGCGCGACAAATGGAATCTAAAAACTCTGAAATTGAAGTATTATTACTCTTTTAAATGTGAGAGTTGGCCATGGGACAAAATGGAGTAAAATGGAAACATTTTTTCTATGAGTGTATTGTCCGTTATTGGTGAACGCCGTGTTCTGCGCCCTACTCTTCGCCATCTGTACATGTAATATTTCCAAATCCAAGGAATTCAGCCACCACAGCTAAAATTGGGCCTGCAGCTTTTGCTACAATTGGAACAATTAAATAACTTACAAGGAGAGCACATGGATAAAGCACACACATTTTAAAAATATTAGATGTGAAGGATTGTTTTGTTATGCTGAATATGATCCTAAAATAATTTTATTCCAAAAACAGCCAACAATGTAAACAATGAGCTTAAAGTTTGCACTATTTTGTGTGTGTATTTATCTAATCTGAGCAATCAGGCCTGGTGTATGAATACTGTAAACAGCAGTTGCTAGGTGACAAAAGTGTAGGCTCCCAGATCCAAGATCCAAGATCCAAGTTGAGTTTTAGAAAACTTGACATTCAATGATGTCATTTCTCTTATGACATTCATGTGATGTCATTTCCTTCATGACATTCAATCAAGTGATGTCATTTCCTTCATGACATTCAATCAAGTGATGTCATTTCCTTCATGACATTCAATCAAGTGATGTCATTTCCTTCATGACATTCAATCAAGTGATGTCATTTCCTTTATGACATTTAAAGATGGCGGCACTTCCTTTTAAAGAGTAGCATGTGTGATGTAAGTATAGACAATCATGATTTGAATGTTATATTTATTCAATTTTTAAATTTTCCAGATGCAAACATGACAGTTATAATGGTCAGGCAAAAACAGGAAGCAAATTAAACTTCAGTTTTTAACTCATCACCAATTAGACTCAATCTTTAAGCCATTGATTAAAGTTTAATACTCATGGTTATTCTGCAGGACTTGTTACTAAACAAATTTCATTCAGACTGTCAAAGAAATAAATTTTATAATTTCTATTGTCAATATTTTCTGGTGCTGCAGATTGATGGTTAGACATGATTAATTAATAATTCTGTTTTGTCTGAATGACCTTGAAAATTGAAATAAACATTTTTGTAACAACTTTTTGTTTAATTCATTTTAAATGGCAAATTGATATACAACTTCATCAACAATTGTTAATTGAATATGCATTGAAATAAATGTTTCATAGATATATTAAAAAGTTTAGACAAAACTCTGTTTACATTCATGATTTAACAATGTTCTATTTTGTAGAATTTATTGTCATCTGCAATAATATGAGCAGCTTCTGTATGATGTCTGATAGTCTGTTAAATAATGTAGCTCCCTCCTGTTTTCATCAGCAATGGTTCTTCCTTTGTTTTCAAACAATTAATGACATTTAACACATCAATAACTGCCATGTTTGCATCTGGAAAATTTAAAAATTGAATAAATATAACATTCAAATCATGATTGTCTATACTTACATCACACATGCTACTCTTTAAAAGGAAGTGCCGCCATCTTTAAATGTCATAAAGGAAATGACATCACTTGATTGAATGTCATGAAGGAAATGACATCACTTGATTGAATGTCATGAAGGAAATGACATCATTGAATGTCAAGTTTTCTGAAACTCAACTTGGATCTTGGATCTTGGATCTGGGAGCCTACACTTTTGTCACCTAGCAACTGCTGTTTACAGTATTTATACACCAGGCCTGATTGCTCAGTTAGATAAATACACACACAAAATAGTGCAAACTTTAAGCTCATTGTTTACATTGTTGGCTGTTTTTGGAATAAAATTATTTTAGGATCATATTCAGCATAACAAAACAATCCTTCACATCTAATATTTTTAAAATGTGTGTGTGCTTTATCCATGTGCTCTCCTTGTTAGTCAAATATATATCAATAGTTGTTGCTCTAATAATTTCTCCACCATGAACTTGGGTAATCAAAATTCTCTCAATTAGAATGGAAATAAATATTTTTTTAGATGACCACATTGCAAACTGAAAAAATTGAAAGTTTATTTCATAGTGAAAAATTTTCTTACCTCCAATAGGTGATTAAAGGTTTCTGATTTCCGACAATAATTCAGCTGATACAGTTTTGATTTGTTTTAACTTTGATGCACTTATATAACTCTATTCCGAAAAGTAATGGTAAAAGTCAAACTTCCAATGGCTGGACGTTTCACTTGACTGATATTATACACAAAAAAAGGTGATTTTGCGAACTATTTTCGAAAACGCATGTAGCGATGACGTAAATAAGCTGCTTAATTATGCCATCGGCATCGCTACATGCGTTTTCGAAAATAGTTATATGTATCTCGAGTAAATTTCTGGCCGTCTGCAACAACAATGCTCATTGATATGGCTTTGGACAAATGAAATGTCATTTCACTTTATTACGAAAAATTGCAAAGTGGCTATTAAAATTCAATATTTGGAGTTTGGACGGCCGAATATTAAACATTTGGCATGCGAATATTCGGCCGGCCGAATATTGTTGTTAAATGACACCAATGACCATTACATATCCATTTTGAACGTTCAATTCTGATAAAGCAAAGATCATACACAATAAAGTAAAAATTTTGATTTTAATTTTTTTGGCATTTTTTAAATATCCTTTAACTATTTGGTATATTCCTCCAAATTTATTTGGTATTCGGCCGTTTCATTATTCGGTGAAAATTCGGTATTCGGTATTCGGCCATTTCATTATTTGGTGAAAATTCGATTTTCGGTATTCAGCTATTTCATTATTTGGTGAAAATTCGGTAATCGGTATTCGGCCATTTCATTATTCTGTGAAAATTCTGTATTCGTATTCGGTGAAGTTACTATTCGGTACATCCCTAAATAACAGTAGATTTTTTTTTTAAAAAAAAGGGCTGCCCTTCAACACCCGAGCCTTACAGGGGTGCACGCAGCCAAAAGAAGTCTATAAAAAGAACTCAAAGGCCAAAGAAATAAAACAATAGCATGAGCAGAGAATCATCAAAACACATAAAAGTAAATAAAGTACAAAAAGTAAGCAGACAAAACAAAATAAATTAGTAACAGTAGAAAGCTAAATCAGTAGAAAGATTATACAGAACATTAAAAACATTAAGTTTTCACCAATGCTGACAAAATGGCTTTTTTTACATCTGCTCTAATTTGCTTAAAGGAATAAATGAGCAATGAGCATGCATTGTTTTATAGTTTAAAATTTATTTAAATTTTTTTATTTTTATCATATACATTTAGTAATATTCTAATGATACGATACATGTTTATTTTTTGGATTCTGGTTCATTTTCTGCGTCCTGTTTCATTTTCTGCGTCCTGTTTCATTTTCTGCGTTCTGATTTGGAGGTTCTTCCGTAGATTCTTTATTTTTTTTATGTTGTTCGCATAGTGCCGCATGAGCTTTTTCAATTCCAATGAAATTAGCCACTCCTTTTAAAATTGGTTTTGCGGCTATTCCAGCTATTGGAATTTTGCAGATCATATCAAATATATTAGCTAAGAAGTTATCAATGTGAACTGCTTTGAGGATGCCTCCAAGCGCTTCTCCAGCATGAACTTGGTTAATCAAAATTCCCAGAATTAAAAAGGAAAAAATATCTTTTTATATGACAACATTGAAAACTGAAATTTTAAATACATTAAATTTAATAAAAATGATTACAAATAGGTTGAGTCTATAAGTGAAAAATTTTCTGACTTACCGGTAGAAATATTGAAGATCAATTCATTTACTGTATATGGTTTGTAATTCTATCTTGACTCCTTATATACAGGTCTGAACATGTGCATTGACAATGCGCTTTGACATATCTATACACATTCTTTACATAACCTTTACAGGTATCAATTGCTAAAATTTATAGACTTTTTATACGTCAAGGAAATATCATTTTATTATATTTATTTCTTTAGGAAAAAACCACTATTACAATAAAAAATAATTCTATTGGATGAACAGAAAACAATGGTTTTTTTTCCTTTGAAAGTCAACTCAAAATTTGCTTATGATAAATTCGCAAAAATTATTCCCAACATAAAATATAAAATTCCATAAATGTGTAGAATTTTATGATTTTAGGATACATATTAGAATAGTAAAAACAAAATGATATGACATAGGATTAAAAAGAAATTGACAAATACAAAAATTACATAATCAATTAGTTTCCTTATTCACTCATTCACTCGACTTTCCTGCGGTTGCGTCATTGAAAAAGATAATAAAAATTATTTTTTTTGTACAAAGTATACTAGTATATATACATATATACACAACAGGTTTGACTGTGACAATGACAAATATTTGATTCCCGTGTAAAAATATGATTACGGTACTGTAACTGTAAGTAACTATTTAGTACAGAGTTTGTGGCATGCTCTTTTTCCTTTTATAATTATAGTTTATAAATAGTGTAACAGAAAAAAAAATATCAGTTTGTGATGTATACTTTTCTATTAAGAGTTAGTTGTCTGCAAACGCTGCATAAAGCTGCATATGGTCCGTTTTCATAAGGGATTGTCTCGTTCACCAGACTACTTTTTATGAAATCTCGTTATAGCTTATAGAGTGGAAGCAACCAATTGCAATGATGGTTTCATTTCTTCCATACAGAATTTTAAAATATAAAATTTTCTGAATTACCATAATCATAACCGTCTTAAGTTTTTAACTATTGCTCAATTATGATTAAACTATTGTAATAATTAATCAATAGTTTAAAATCTAGTGAAACTAAAAATTATTTTGAAAAAAATATTAAAAATAAAAGAGACAAATCATACCTGCAATTGATTACTTCTAGTTTATTTCTGTGAAAGGGATGTTTTAGCAGTGGTGACAACTGGACGGACTACGTCTCTCTTTACATACTACAGTATATGCTGTGCGGTCCGGACATTGTCGGGTCCTGGAAAAGTGTCCGGTGCGAAGAGCGTCCAGTGGGCACGTTGGACGCTCTGCGCACCGGACAAATTTAAATTGAATTTGCCCGGACCGCACAGCGTGTTAGAAAAAAATGGCAAAAAACGATATTTATATGAAATTTTTACAGTTGTTAAATATTAAGATAGGATTTATTTATTATTAAGTTAATAAAAATTAAAATTAGAAATAGTTATAATATATTTCTTTTAATATATAATAAGAAATATGGGGGCGTGGCTAGTTATGTACGTGGCACTAACCGACTCGCAGCCATATTGTCCGGACGGCAAGGCGGACTTAGATCGAACAGGTCTCGGTCAAGTGTCCGGTGTCCAGACTTTGGTGCAGTCAGCAGAAATGATGATATGCAATGTTTAAACAGGGAGTATAGATTAAGTTTACAATTAAGTTTAGTGGAAAATCAGATTATGTGCAAAGAATATACGGTACATACATTTTCTCAATGCTCTTATAAAAAAAAGAATTTTGTAAAGAGTACAAAACAGTGCAGCAAAGCTTAAGGAGCATAAAAAGAAACAACGCCGACAATGTTGCAATTCCTGAATAACAAATATAAAACAGATTTAGTTTTTAATTTATTTTTTATTTTTTATGCATTTGACTCATGCATTGAAATTATCGTACAAGGTAATTCTCGAAATTCAGGTCTCTCAAAAAACGGTTTAATTTCGGGTTAATTCTACAGTTTGGACGAATAACTGAATTTATTATTTTGTAATTTCTTACGTGCAGTAGAGATTATAGATGAGTTGTTGATCTGAACTTTGGCGACCTCTACTCTTATAAGTTCCGGTAGAGTAGAGGGTGCACTTGAATATGGCTCATTTCAGAACATCATGCACATTGCCGTGTACCTGTGCATATTGTAAAGATTGTTTTTAAATGGTAATGGTAATAAATGTTAGTTTATAAACTAGCATATCATTATTGCCATTTAAAAACAATCTTTATTAAATTCAGATATGCATTGTAGATGAAGTTATACACTGTACATGCTGTATATTGCAAAGATATTCTTTTTATTTATTTTTTTCATAGTAAGGGAAATGTAGTTACGTATTTTAAAAATATTATTTTGTATCCCGGTGAGGGACATTGTTGGCTGTTTCTGAAGTCACAGTTGGTATTGCTCATGTTAAATACATAGGATTTACGTCACTACTGGTAACAATCGTGCAAATTTTCGATTTGGACATTTGGTCTCGCTTTTATCTCTCACTTTTTCATCTGCTTTGTCGTCTGCTCATTTTCACGACTACAACCATTGCCTAAAATATTTTATCTCTGAAAATAATGCTTGATGTAATAGACCAATAAAAATGTGATATTGTTAACCCTTTAATAATTGGACAAAGCCATATGTAGCAAAACATTTATTGCCAGAATGTTTTGTAATTTATTTCCAAAAAACTTATCATTCAATTTGTTTGTTTGAGCAGAGCAGCAAACTCCCAAAAGCAATACTTTAACAACTGTGAATAACAAAAGTTGCTATCGGATCTAATTTGCTTAATGCGTGCATTTTTTTTAGTTTATAATTTATTTTAACTTTTTACATTATTTGTAAAAATTTTGTATCAGATACATTTAGTAATACTATAAGATACTTGTTTAATTATCTTGTTGCTCTTCTGATGTTTCTTCATTTGGAGGAACTGACGTAGATTCTTTATGACGCGCACACAGGTCTTCATGATACTTTACAATTCCAATGACTTTACCCACTTCTTTTAAAATTGGTGTCGCAAATATTCCAGCTATCGGAAGTTGGCAGACGATATCAAATATCTGAGCTATTAAGCCATCAACGTGAACTGATTTGAGGATGCCTCCGACGAAATCGCCAGCATGAACTTGGTTAATCAAAATTCCCACAATTAGAAAGGAAAAGAATATCTTTTTAGATGACAACATTGCGAACTGAAATTTTTAAATAGAATGACTTAAAGAAATGATTAAATTAAGTGAAAATTTTTGACTTACGGTAGATGTATTGAAGGTCTGATTCGGATTACTATAGCTATGCTTTGCCTTTCTACTTTGACTCATTTATATACATCCCTGGTTTCGAACATGTGCACTGACAATGCGCTTTGACGTATTTTTACGGGTTACAATTGCGTGGATTTTTTTTCTACATTTGTTTAAACGTCAAGGAAATGCCATTTTATTTTTATTTAGACAGGGAAAAACAACTGTTTTAATGAAAACTAATTCTATTGGATGCACAGAAAGCAATGGTTATTTCTTTTTTATAGTAAACGTCGCACTGTACAACTCCGCGACATAATGTTAAGTCCACTCACAAAATTGGACTTACAAATTCACAAAACCCTAAAATTTAGTAATAAATTAAACAGATAAACAAAAATCTTTTTGCACCATGAGAAAGCACGAGTAAAGGACTACTACTAAATAAACCAAAAATAACTAAAAACTTGTTAACTTGTAGGCCAAGTTACAGGAATATTTGTTTTGTCAACAGCAGTCATAAAGTTAAGTCCACTGTCAACACAAAAAATCATTATGACCAGAATTTTATTCCAAATCCAATGATACTCCAAGATGTTTAACTGCGTACATACCTCTAACACATCCAGGATGTATGGCTTAATTCATCAAAAATTCTGGTCATAATGATTTTTTGAAAATTTTGATTGTTGACAACCATTACATAGCTCCATTATGACTTTTTTTGAGGGCTTCGCAGACTCATACATCCAATTTAGAAAAGTTGCCCAAGAAATTGAACATCCTAGATAAGTTTAATTTTTAATTTTATCTTCAACAGTTCTCGAGATATTGTCAAAACTGCAAAAACCTGATTTTGGTGGTTTTTAATTTTTTTCAGTAACTACTTAATCAATCTTCAAAAATTTTACACAAAATGATAGCTCTACCATTCCTATAAATCCTCTTAAAACCATTTGTCTGTCAAATTTACAGCTTTTAAGAAATTTCCATTTTTCTGACCTTAAAAAAAGTACCTGTTCCATTTTTTTTAACAAGGAGGTGTAGTTGACTTAGTTGTATAACATTGTTATGCCATGTTGTTGAAAGATGAATTCTTGATAACCAGGCTACAATTGACTATCTGATGGCAAAATGAAAGTTTGAAATATTTTTGGTGCATTTCTGAGTTAATAGTATCTTTAACAATGTGTACAGAACTTGTTTCTGTGCTGTACAAATACTCACATATAATTATACTTGCTTGAAACATTGAAGTGCAGCAAAGGCATTCTGGATTGGATGTTTCATGTCGGTGGCAAATGCCTAAACTACACTGCAAAGTCCTAGCAAGTAATATAGTGTTGTAATACAGTGGGTGAGTTTATGTACTTCTGCTGTTACTAAAACTGTGATTAGTGACAACGATTTTCGAGTAATACTGTAACTGTAAGTAACTACGTAGTTATTTTGTTTGTGTATGGTACGGCCAGAGGAAAATAATTGGTCAGGAGAAATTTGCTTCCCACAAAACTTGTCATTTAATTTAATTTATTTGTTTCTCGCGCATCAAATCTCCAGGAGCAAGACGTAATGTGAAGAACGAATGTAGCTATCTTATCTAATTTGTTTAATGGAATAAATTTTCACGTTGTTATTTTATTTTATGGTTTATTTTTATTTTAACTGTTTTACATTAAAATTTAAAAGTAAAATTTTTTTAGTACATTTATAAAATACAAGTTTGTTTATACTTCGTTTTGTGGTTCGTTTTCTTTTATTGGTTGTTCTGTCGTAGTCTTAGACTCTTTCGTTTTTTTATGGTGCTCACATATGACTTCTTTAATTCCCAAAAACTCAGCCAAAACATGTAAAAATGGTTTTGCAGCGCCTCCAGCTATAGGAAAATCGCAAATGCCATCTAATATGTCAGTTATTAAGTTTTCCACCTTAAATGCTCTGAGAAAGGTTCCAATAACTTCTCCAGCATGGACTTGATTAATTAAAAGTCCCATAATTAAAATGGAAACAAATAACTTTTTAGTTGACAACATTGCAAACTGAAAAGTTGTAATTACAATAATTAAAAAGAAAAGAAAAATATGATTAAATGAATTCAATGTATAACTGAAAATTTTTCTGACTTACTGGTTTAGTGAATTTGTAACAATGCTTCGAACTATTACAGGTTTGTTATGCGTCTACTTTGACGCACTTACATATATACCCACCTGCACTCACAATGCATATTGGCATTGACACAATTGTAAAGATATTGTTTTTTAGACGTCAAGGAAATTACATTTTAGTTTATTTTGACAAAAAAAAAATACATACATTGATGACTAATTCTATTGAAAGTAGAGAAAAATGTGTTTCCTTTGTATAAAGAAAACTCAAAATCTGCTCTGGAGAAATCATCGCTATAACGTGGTTGTTATTTTTTACAGTCTTTCGTTTGAGTCTGTTGCGACAAACGTCATTTATCAGAATATTACATTTTTAAATATATGGTATAGCAAACAAGAAGAATTTTTTTATTTTTATGGTAGAATTTAAAAAAAAACAGCAAACAAATAACAAGTCAACAGAATAATGTATAATGTAAATGTATATTAGCAGGGGGTGAATTTTACAGTATTTCAGTTTTACGTAGTGCTGCACAAAGAATTAGAATTCTAGAAAAAGATAAATTCTCGATAAAAATTTCATTTTGAAAACTTTTAAACAATACACAAATGGAATATAATAAACAAGGAAACTGGTCTATTTTTTAAACGCATATGGGACGTCAATAACAAAATAATAAGTATTTGTCATTCAAAATTTTCCATCCAAACATAAAACTCAGGGTTTTATTAGTACATGTGTTTGGCAATTAAACTTTCACTTTCACTGTCAATTTTTTCCTATTTTAAAAAAATTGGCCATGGTTTGTGTTCATCTGGGTTGTTTTTTCTATCTGGTGTGGTTTATGATCGTATGGGGAGACGAAGAATTTATCTTGGGCGGGGTTTGGCTTTGGTTCTTCCTGGTTTATCTTTATGGTGAATCTTGTTAAGTGCTGGAAATATGGCGGCCCCGAATTATTTTTTTAAACTATTTTTGCTTTCCAGGGGCGCTCTAGATTTGCATTTTATGCATATTTAATAAAAATGCTGTTAATTCTGTATGAAAATTTTTTGTTGTATATTCTGTTCAGGACAATAAATCATGCTTTTACATCAGTTTCATGAATGTCAATTGCAAAGTACTAACTTATTCAAATTTGGAAAAATTAAATTATAAATTTAACACAAACATAAAAGCAAATATTTCCAAAAACAAAAATAATTATTTGAGTGGGTTTTTTTAAAATAATTTATAAAATATAATTATAATTAATTATAATTATAAAATAAAAAAATAATGGAGGAATTATGCTGGGTGAGCGAGCCATTAACCCAAATCCACCGACAGGGAGAGTAAATGCTTTGTCTTCGTTCCTTTCATTGATTGTCACTAGTTGGCGCTTCATCGCTTTCTAACGTACAACACGCGTTTGTTCTCGTGTTTCTAGCTTGACAACAGGTAAACTACAATTTTTATAATGACCTATACGTTATTGTTTTAATTCTGCAACTTAAATAGTACTGAGAACTTCTAGCATGGATATCGACATATATGACGAGTTTGGAAATTACATCGGGCCTGAATTGGAGAGCGACGACGATGAAGACGACGAGCCGTTTGACCGACGGGACAACGAAGACCAAGACATAGTAGAGGTGACTACTGTTTTTATATTTTAATGCACAATAAGCATAATAATTTATTTTTAAAAAATAGGCCGAGGAAGAAATGGAGGAAGACCGTGACGAAGAGGAAGGTCCACAACTACAAGTTGTCTTGCACGAAGATAAAAAATACTATCCCACAGCTGAAGAAGTTTATGGCCCAGATGTGGAGACCATAGTACACGAAGAAGACACTCAGGCTTTAACACGTACGATTATAAAATTTTAAAAAAATTGTGTATAATTAACATCTATTGTGTATTTAGAACCTATTATCGCTCCTATAAAGAATAAGAAATTTTGCGTGGCAGAGCAGGACTTGCCAGTTACCGTTTATGATATAGAGTAAGATGGTTTATCCTTAACTTTGATTAACAAAATAAGATGTGTGTTTTGTTTCAGATTTTTAGCAGATCTCATGGATAATACGGATTTAATTCGGAATGTGGCTTTAATTGGACATCTTCACCATGGAAAAGTATTGATTTTTGTAATTAAAAAAAATAAAAATTAATTTTAATATTAATGAAATCTTATAGACTACTTTTGTGGATTGCGTAATGGAGCAGACTCACCCTGAATTGAAGCAGAATGAAGACAAAAATGTAAAAATGAAATAATTATACAGCTTTTAACTTTAATAATTAAATTAATATTTTCTTGATACAGCTGCGGTATACAGATACGCTTTTTACTGAACAAGAAAGAGGCGTCAGCATTAAATCTATGCCGGTCACTTTAGTATTACAAGATATTCGAAACAAATCTTATTTGATGAATATTTTTGACACATGCGGTAATTTATTTATTAATATTATTTAACTGAAACAGAACTAATAAATAAGTTTTTAGGTCATGTGAATTTCTCTGATGAAGTCACAGCAGCCATGAGATTGTGCGATGGAATTGTGCTATTTATTGACGCTGCTGAAGGAGTAAGTTTTGACGTTTATTTTTAATTTGACATTATTACCGTAAATTTGGTTTTATTTTTCAGGTTATGTTAAACACTGAACGGTTACTTAAACATGCCGTGCAAGAACGAATGGCGATAACTGTTTGCATCAACAAAATTGATCGACTCGTTCTAGAATTAAAACTTCCACCCCAAGATTCGTACTACAAGTTAAGACATATTATCGAGGAAATTAATGGCTTATTAAGGTAATTTAAATATTTAAATTACGAAGCTTTCTATTATAATTGTTATTGTATTTCAGTATATATTCCGAAGAAAGTGACAAACACGTTGTATCGCCATTACTTGGCAACGTTTGCTTTGCCAGCTCTCAGTACAACATCTGCTTTACTTTGAAGTCGTTTGCCAACATCTACAGTCAGTCACACGGAGGAATTAATGTGAATGAATTTTCTCGTCGTCTCTGGGGCGATATTTACTTCAACAACAATACGTAATGAATTATTTGTAGTTTTAAATTTAAAATGGCATTTGCTTCATTTTTTAAATTTGTCTTAGGCGAAAATTTACCAAGAAGCCGCCACACGGCACTGCACAGCGAAGTTTTGTTGAGTTTATTTTGGAACCGTTGTATAAACTCTTTGCTCAGGTTGTCGGAGATGTCGATGCTAGTCTCCCGAGAATTTTAGATGAATTAGGAGTACATTTATCTAAAGAAGAAATGAAAATGAATATTCGTCCACTTCTTCGTCTTATTTGTAGCCGTTTTCTTGGAGATTTTAATGGTAGATGTATTAAAATGCTAAACAGGTGTAAATCTAATTATTTATTTTTTAATAGGCTTTGTGGACATGTGTGTGCAGCACATTCCATCGCCAGCGAAAAATGCAAGAAATAAAATCGAACACGTTTATTCGGGTCCTTCAGATTCCGAGTTGGCTGAAGCAATGATTGAATGCGACATGGAAGTACGTGTGTTATTAGTATTTTTATTGCATTTTGATTTTAAGAGAGAATTTATTTAGGGACCATTGATGATTAATACTACTAAACAGTATCCTACACTTGATGCAACATGTTTCCATGTATTTGGTCGTATAATGAGTGGAACTCTTCAAGCAAATCAGGATGTGCGTATTTTGGGTGAAACGTATACTTTACAAGATGAAGAAGACTCACGTATTCTGACCGTGGGAAGATTATGGATAAATGAAGCTAGGTTAGTTATTTTTTGTGACATAAATTTTTAAATTTTATCTTCCAATTTTTTCCCAGATACAAAATTGAAGTGAATCGCGTTCCAGCTGGAAATTGGGTGCTGATTGAGGGAATCGATCAACCCATTGTAAAAACATCAACTATTACGGATGTGTCACCACATGATGAAGTATTTTTTAAAAAAATTTATCAACTTGAAATAATTTAACTTTTTTATTTATTTATCTTAATTTAGATTTACATATTTCGGCCATTGAAATTTAATACCCAGTCAGTTATAAAAATTGCAGTTGAACCAGTAAATCCATCAGAATTGCCAAAAATGTTGGACGGGTTGCGTAAAGTTAACAAAAGCTACCCATTGGTTCAAACTAAGGTTTAAAATGCTTTTTATTTATGTTATGAATCTGTTTTAATAATCGATTTTGAAATTAGGTCGAGGAATCTGGAGAACACATCATTTTAGGAACCGGAGAGTTATATTTGGACTGTGTAATGCATGATTTAAGAAAAATGTATTCAGAGATTGGTATGCATACATAAGTAATACAATTTAAATATATTTTTTTAATTTGGTTTTTAAAATTTCAGACATTAAAGTTGCCGATCCGGTTGTATGTTTTTGTGAAACTGTTGTTGAGACATCATCCCTAAAATGCTTCGCTGAGACTCCAAACAAGAAGTAATTATATCGTGTAAATTTTGTTTACAATTGTAATTAATCTCGTTTATATTACTCAGGAACAAATTAACAATGATTGCCGAACCTCTTGAAAAGGGGTTAGCTGAAGATATCGAAAATGAAGTAGTTCAGATTTCTTGGAATAGGTACAGTTTAATTTAATATTAAAGTTAGATAGTTTATTAACTGTATAAATTTTAGAAAACGTTTGGGTGAATTTTTTCAAACCAAATACGATTGGGATTTGCTCGCTGCTCGATCAATTTGGGCATTTGGGCCAGAAGCAACAGGTCCAAATATTTTAGTTGATGATACATTGCCATCCGAAGTGGACAAAGCCGTACTAAATTCTGTCAAAGAAAATATTGTACAAGGCTTTCAGTGGGGCACTAAAGAAGGCCCATTGTGCGAAGAACGTAAAATCTGTTTTGTTAAGGTAGAAATATTCAAATTAATTTATATTTATTTGTTCGTAGCTATAAGGAATGTGAAATTTAAAATTCTCGATGCTGTTATTGCCAACGAACCAATTCATAGAGGTGGTGGGCAGATCATTCCAACTGCTCGACGAGTTGCATATTCAGCTTTTCTCATGGCCACACCAAGACTCATGGAACCCTATTATTTTGTTGAAGTACAAGCGCCAGCTGACTGCGTTTCTGCTGTGTACACCGTTTTGGCTAGGCGCCGGTATGTCACATGAAATGATTTGAATTATTTAAATTTCTTAATTTATTTGTTTTAAATATCTTTTTGTAATTTTTTAAACAAAATATAGTGGACATGTTACTCAAGATGCACCGGTTCCTGGCTCGCCTTTATATACGATTAAGGCATTTATTCCCGCTATTGATTCCTTTGGCTTTGAAACGGACTTACGGACTCACACTCAAGGACAAGCATTTTGCTTATCAGTTTTTCATCATTGGCAGGTAAAATACAAATTTCTTTTATTTTATTTTTTGATATTTTGATTACTATATTTAATTAAACAATGCATTAGATTGTTCCTGGTGATCCTCTGGATAAGAGCATTGTTATTAGGCCACTGGAGCCGCAGCCAAACACGCATTTGGCAAGAGAGTTTATGATCAAAACTCGAAGGAGGAAGGTATATGAAAATTTTTTTTATTTAATTAGATTTTTATCAATATTTAATTTTTTAATTTTTTTAGGGTCTGAGTGAAGACGTTAGCATAAACAAGTTCTTCGATGATCCCATGTTGTTAGAATTGGCCCGTCAAGATGTTTTGTTGAATTACCCATTATAAAAATTCGTGACGTCAATTTACTTAAGTAATCAATATCATTATTTTATCTTATAATAAAATCTTTTTAATTACGATACTTTTTTATCTTGGCGATATTGTTTCTCTTTAATTTTAATTTGCGGGTAGTAAAAAGTACTCAAAAGAATTACAAACATCATTTGTACAGAGCGTGATTTTGAGAAAAAAATGAATAATATCATTATTCATCTGCTCCAATTTGACTTTTATCATATCATTTGCGGTTGATGGCCGTAACATTATAGCATATTCTACACAGATAATGTTATCAGTTTAGAAAAAATATTATGTTCCGTTAAAGTTACTGCAAGTCTTACGAATAGAGGAAACGAAATTATATTTCCAGCAGGTGCTGTTATTGTCTTGAATTGAAGATAACGAAATTTCATGCGAATAATTTTTCCATTCATTTACTCCAGGTATTATTGTTTGTGGTTTCATACGGTGTACAAGGCATGTTATGAACATTTTATTTTAAACAGCAGTATGGCGTACTTAGTTCTGTGGATCGTAGTTGCGATGGCGGCAATTTCCGTGGTTACAGCTAAGTTTGAAACTATTTGCAATTCTGATTTATTTTTGTGTGTCAACAACTGCAAAACAGCGGGCGGCGATGGGATTGCTTGTGAGGAGGTGTGTAAGGAGTCAATTAGCATGTGTCTATGCAAAAACCAATGTGAGCCATACGATAATGTCTGTGCTTATATCTGTTTCCATCAACATTTCAAGCTGAATATTTGTAAGTTGTCGTATTACGTTTGTACGGAGAGCTGCGCTAGTCAAGATATTAAGAATGATTGTGAACTCGCGTGTCAAGATAAAAGCACAAAATGCCAATGCCAGGAAAACTGTGATCAACTTCATTTAGAAGTGTGTGAGTGCAACGAAGAAATTTCGTTTAATGGTCTTTAAATATTAACTCGAGTATGAATATCTATCTCATCTGTTTATGGTTATTTGTACTTAATATTCAATAAAACGTAGAATGTTAAATTTTTGTCAAATTTTAAGTCAAAAATAAAATTCAATAAAATCAAGAATGAGGAATAAAACAATTCAACTGGATATGGAGACATCCAGAAAAGAAATACCTTATTTATTGACTTTTATAAAAATAAAATTCACATAAAATAAAGGCGCAGTGAGAATAATGGTAGGTATTATTTATTACTTTTGCATGGTATCTGGTATCAGACATTTGTTATATAGTTTCCTATTCAGAATAACTTATTTCAATTTCTGTTTCGCAACTTAACAGGCAGGATCAACAAAAATATGCAGAAGCAATTGTTTGTATTTGTAATTTGTTTGGCATTTGTTGTTAAGTTTTCTAATGCATCAGTCGATTGCCAATCGGTGCGTAAATATTGCGAATTTCTCTGCCCGAAAGGTGGTGGCAACGTAAATGAATGTAATCAAGTTTGTATTCAAGGATTCGATGGCTGTCAGTGTGCTAATTCGTGTAAATTAGGCAATAAGCCTTGTTATGCTAGTTGTTACGGTAGAGCTATAAAAGCAAATTTTTGTGGCTTGCTAACGTTCACTTGTAAAGGATTTTGTTTAACTAACAGAGGCTTAACCGTTGCCCAATGTCATAATCTATGTTTAAAAAATTATACTATCTGCAATTGCACTAGAGGTTGCAAATATAATGTTAAATGCGAGAAAAATTGGTACGGATACTATTCGTTTATTATATTTCAAAGTTTGGTTTTTACTTACTTAGTATTATTTTTTTAGTTTATTCGAGTGACGAAGAGAAGCAAGGAAGAAAATTTTTTATTGGAATAAAAATAATTGTAATCATTTTTAGTCGTGTTGCTAAAACTGCTTTTTTTTGCTTGGGACACATGTCTTAGCGTGATTTCAACACTTGTTGACCATTTGTAATGTCTTATTTTATCTGCGATTATTTATCAAACGATATCATTTAAAAACTCGAAAAAAATAAATAAATAAAAATTTAAAAAAAAATTTAAAAAAATTACTAAGTTTCTTTTTATTTTATTTTATTTTATTTTATTTTATTTTATTTTATTTTATTTTATTTTATGTATTTACAAATAAATGTTTGTTCAGCATTTTAAAAAGTATAACTCACTTGTCAGTATCGTTTGCTTGTTACATCCTTGAACTTGAACCATGTATCATGGAGAAGAAACTAGAAAGCAAACACGGAACACAACTACCAATCTGACACAGCAGGAAACAACAATTAAGAGTAAATGATACTTTATAACACCTCAAAAATGTTTACTCAGACTGGTAGTCGTGGAATCTGACAATGGAATTTTTAAAATATTTAATTCATTGCGCGCACAGGAGAAGCTCACTTCTTACCGCATTTGTTTTCCAACGTCATAATACTCAGGATTTGTCATTAAAAGTTAAGAATATTCTTGTTAAAATTAAATTTCACGCATATGAAAATTTTAAAATTACGTATTTTTTTTGAAAGAATAAGAAGAAAGTAATTAAAAATTGTTTTATATCTTTTTTATTCCGAAAAAGTAAACTTTTAAAATTAAATGAGAAATTGAATTCCGAGAAGCTGACGTACATCCCGTATCTATGCATTTTTTACGACTATTCTGTATCCTTGTAAGCAGATCATCAAAAAAAAGTATATATATAGTATAGTAATTGACATACCAGTACATCAATTTTTTGTATATGCTATACAATATTTTAAGACAGGAACCAATCGGAGATCTTGCAAAGTGAGGGTTTACTTATTTACTTTTATTGTAATATAATTTGTTAATGTTATTGAAATTCTGCAATCTTCCTTGAACTAATTATACCAATCTAATATTATTATTTTGTTGCTAATATTAAGATTATTTTTAATATATAGATCCGTGTCCTGATGATGTCAATATAAACGTAAACTGCTGATATCATCTTCTATTGCCGAATAATCGTATTATATTCGCATAAGTAAGATATTTAGCAACTGTATTGTTTTTCTATGTGTAGTTCAAGTAAACGAACATGAATTCTCCACAATTGTGTATAGTTTTGTGTTTAATTTGGTGTCTATTAGTTAGTTCTGCTCATGAATGTGACAAAGTTTACACTGAGTGCTTTAGAGAATGCACTGCAAGAGGTAACACGGATGCAAGAGAATGCCAAGAGTTATGCAATCAAGATTCCAATAAATGCTTATGTGAACTAAAATGCAAAGAAGACGCTGTGTGTGTATTGGAGTGTTATTATGACACAAATGAATCTAATGTATGTGACATGACTTACCAGATTTGCCGCGGCGTATGCCACAGAAGACGACGTGTGATACAGGTGGAATGTAACAAAAGATGCTACAAGGCAAAAATTCGATGTTTTTGCAATGAAGAATGTAATCATGATGCATTGTGTGTATTAACATGTGATCCAAAGGACATAATCCCTTCAATTATTAATGTGACTTAACAATTTTAATAATATGAGTATTCCGTACGTTTTTCTTACCTGCAATACAATTTTAGTTTACTTTATTTTTAATTTATCAAAAATGCACAACACAACTTTAAAACGTAAGTTTAAACATTTAATTTTATGCTTTAACTGTATATAAAAGTTATAAATATTAAAATTTTTGTGTAAATATTATAAATTATACTTTATCACTTTTATTTATTATTAAAAATATAATTAAAAAAAATAAATTACAAAATATCGATTTTTAGATTACTCTTTTAAATACATCTAAAACATAATACTTTTTCAATTTATGGTTTTGGATAACAATACCTCCAATTATATCCATGCATTTAATTGCAAAGTTGAAATTATATTGCTCTAGAATTTCAAATTTGCTCTTTAAATTTATCATTTATCATTGCGTAAAAAATTATTTCGTTGCAAGCAAAAACAGAAATTGTTGGTTATATATAATATAAAAATGTATAATATAAAAAAATTACCGGTATATACAATTTTACTAAAACTTTTATTCCAGGCCTTAGTCTTAGGCATGAGCAAATTGTTCAGTTGGAGCAACATTGTTCGTGTTTATCGAGGGAAGAAAAATAATAATTTTGTTTATTTAAATAAATAATTTTCAAAGTTTAACTACATACCGTCTTAAGTTCTTCAGCATTCATCAAATGTTTATGACAAAATAAATGGTGAAGAATCGCATTTGTACTATAGGCTCTGTCTGTGTAAAGTAAAAAAAATCTTACATTTATTTTAGATAGCAGAAATTTCAATTGTTATTTCTTTATGCAATTCAGTTTCTGTGTTTACGAGTGTAAAAAGAAACAAAAGTCAAATTGCAATGGAATAATGTAGGTTTTCTTTCTTATATTGGTTTTACTTGTTTTATTTTTCTAGTTTTTATTACATCCTGAAAGGGCAAAAATTATTTTCTCAACTAGCATACCACTATATCAGATAAACCTTTGGTTTATTTCATTGTTACAAATGAATTTGCTAACACTATCGTGGCTACTTTGGCTTCTGATGCAAGCTCTAAACCAGCCGAAAAATTGCGAAAAAGCCCCATTTTGCAGCAGGTTATCCACTTTTTGTAATGATTTCTGCAGAGATAATGAGTGGGAATCAGAAGGATGCGATGTAATGTGTCCGAAACTTGACACGATTTGTGCCTGTAATGAGAATTGTAAAAATAAGGCCGCATTCACTTGCAAAGGGACCTGTTTTCAGGCCTATTTTAAGGATAACATTTGTATGCACGTTTATTATCCTTGTCTGTTTGACTGCGAGTCCGACAACAACAATCCAGCACCCGGTAATAGTTCAGGGAGGGCAGGAGATGAAACAACCTGTATGCGCATCTGCCACAGAAAGAGAAATTATTGCCACTGCAATATAAAAGACATTATAAGCGATCAAGTTGGTTTACAAAAGGAAATGTGTCAAAAATTATACAAAATTACTAGTGAATCATGTACTGATAAAGAGTGGGGAAAATTTGAATGTGCTTCAGTGAGTGGAAAAATTAAAAATCTGTGTGAGTGTCTCTCAAATTGTGCGGCAAATGATGCAGTATGTGTGGACATCTGTTACCACTTTTATATGGACGCAGATATATGTATGAACTTGTATTATCCATGTATTGTAAAGTGCGCGAGCAAAAGTGAAGGAAAGGATGAGTGTCGTGCTGAATGCATTGAAAGAAAGCAGCTTTGTTCATGTAGTATAAATCAATTTACATAGTACAAGCATTTTTTTGCTTTTTTTAAAAAATATGTACAACTTTATTTATCGATATAAAAGCAGTTTTAAAACTATTTTCTTAAATTTCTTGATATGAATGTAAAATAATATGTTTTTAAATTTTTAAACACGATATTATTGTTTATGTATATACTTTATGTATATACTAAATAAACAAGAAAATATAGCTGAACTTCACATATAGCTAGTCGTATAGGTTGTATTGTATGCTAGATAAAATGTACATTCTATTAGTTATTTTTGCTTGTTTAATTGCCGGTGAAGATAACAGTACTTCAAATGCAACATTAGACTGCAGTAAATTTGATAAATTTTGTAAATTTCAGTGCAACTTCGGTGGAGATTATCACAAAGATGTGTGTATCAAAGAATGTTATAAAAACATCATTGTGTGCAGATATTTAGCTACATGCAACACGGACCGTAAACAAGGACCATTGCAGACCGATTATACAGTAACTGGTGAACCTTGTTTTTATGATTATGCGCACGAATATTTTTGCAATCACATGTATTACCCGTGCATGATTTCATGTCTTCAAGAAAAAACCTCGGGACTATGTTCTGTATGTGCAAAACGGAAAAAATTTTGTGAATGCGCCTTAAAGATTTATTTATCAAAATATTCTGGAAAAGGTGAAAAAAATTTTATTTTACCGGTAACAATTTAACAAATAGTTTTTAGTTCCAGACGAGGACGAGGGCCAGCGAAAAAGGAGTTTCAGTATGTTCGGCGGGAACCCTCATCTGTCACGTGAATTAACGATACCAGGGTAAATTGATCAATAGACCATGATGATACTGTATATAATATGAAATAAATAAAGATATAATAATTTTAAAAAGATAACTCAACGAGCATGCATTCAGCTTTAAAACTTTATTTTCTGTAATTTAATGGATCAAGATCAACAGCAGTCAGCAGTCATGAAGTGAAAATCTTGACATCTGATGGAAAATCCAGCAATTTGATGCATTGGTATACTTATCTTATCGCCATCTGACGATAACTTTTATTTTATTATAAATATTACTTTGCATCAAATAGTAAACGGAGTGGTTATTTCCCCGGAAATAATTTTCATTTAATTTTCATGGTACGTATTTGATACGTATATGTTACCTTGGTACAAATGTATCACGTTCAAGTTCATGTTGTATATAACATAATAAAGGCCAGCGTTATTTCCACATCCATAGGCCTGTATATCCCTAAGAACACAGATCTAAATATGAAACTCTACGATTTAATTGATACTTGGGAACACTGTTTAAACCAGCACATGTTGTATTGTGATAATTCATTCTCTCCGTTGTTTACAATATCAGATTGCCGAACTATTGAAAGCTACAATAGAAAAATTAAAACCCAATTTCCACAAATGAAAATATTTAGTGTTATCTATACCTGTGAACAAACCCAGAAGTAAATTTAATCATAATTTTCTACGGAGTCATTTAGTAAGGTGTATTAATGAACAGTTTGTAAAAAGATTCCCAACAGTTGTTCAAAATCATGAGTTGAAAGTATTAGGAACAGTAAGAAAGAGAATTGTATTTTGTTCATGTCGAAAACCATACAGTGGGTCCAAAATGATACAATGTGTAAGATGCTACGAGTGGTATCATGTAGAATTTATTAAGAACGGTAGTGACATTCAAGATAACCAAATGTGGTTTTGTGAATATCGATGCAACAAGCCTGTGCAATTAATAGATCTAACAAATATTTAGTTGGGTTAAACAATAATTTTTTAAAAATTTATCTAATTTATCTATTTAATAAAATAAAATTAAAAATATTTAATATAATAAAAATTGAATTCCGGGGAAATAATTAATTTTATTTTTTAACATTTCTTAAAATTTTTAAAATTTATTTAATTTATCTATTTATCTACTTAATAAGAAAAATTAAAAATATTTAATATAATAAAAATTAAATTCCGGGGAAATAACCGTGGATTAATTCCCCGGAAT
>JH431465.1:75987-101521 GCA_000239455.1 Strigamia maritima
CTTGGTACAAATGTATCACGTTCAAGTTCATGTTGTATATAACATAATAAAGGCCAGCGTTATTTCCACATCCATAGGCCTGTATATTCCTAAGAACACAGATCTAAATATGAAACTCTACGATTTATTTGATACTTGGGAACAATGTTTAAACCAGCACATGTTGTATTGTGATAATTCATTCTCTCCGTTGTTTACAATATCAGATTGCCGAACTATTGAAAGCTACAATAGAAAAATTAAAAACCCAATTTCCACAAATGAAAAATATTTTAGTGTTATCTATACCTGTGAACAAACCCAGCAGAAGTAAAATTTAATCATAATTTTCTACGGAGTCATTTAGTAAGGTGTATTAATGAACAGTTTGTAAAAAGATTCCCAACAGTTGTCCAAAATCATGAGTTGAAAGTATTAGGAACAGTAAGAAAGAGAATTGTATTTTGTTCATGTCGAAAACCATACAGTGGGTCCAAAATGATACAATGTGATAGATGCTACGAGTAGTATCATGTAGAATGTATTAATAACGGTAGTGACATTCAAGATAACCAAATGTGGTTTTGTGAATATCGATGCAACAAGCCTGTGCAATTAATAGATCTAACAAATATTTAGTTGAGTTAAACAATAATTTTTTAAAAATTTATCTAATTTATCTATTTAATAAAATAAAAATTAAAAATATTTAATATAATAAAAATTGAATTCCGGGGAAATAATTAATTTTATTTTTTAACATTTCTTAAAATTTTTTAAAAATTTATTTAATTTATCTATTTATCTACTTAATAAGAAAAAATTAAAAGTATTTAATATAATAAAAATTAAATTCCGGGGAAATAACCGTGTGTTAATTCCTCGGAATTTCCGGGAAAATAACATACGGTTATTTCCCCGGAATTTCCGCTGGCCAATAGTAAATTACAAAAACAAATAAAACCAAATTATATTTTTAGTATCATTATTTAACAAAAGTAATACGTACTGTATAAAGTTTTATGTTTGCCCCGGGCCTCGTTCTGGGATTAGTCATGTGTCACGTACGCACTCACGTGGGCGGGAAGATGGAGCGGACAAGACTTAACATGCCGCTTAAAAAGAGGAATGACAGCAAGCCGAGCTAAAGGACGACCAGAATTCTGAATCATCCATCAACAAAAATCTTAAGTACGGTACGTCTTATATAGTCGTGGTACACCATTATCGTAACACAAAACCATTAATTACGGTACCACATTAACATGCCATTGTGTCACTACTGTACCACAAAAAATCTTTGACGTCGTACAGGTTTATGAATTATGAATTGAATTGACTAATAATGAATAATTTAAAAATAACGAGATCGATACAATTTTATCTCTACAAATATTGAATTCAAAAATTTACAAATGAATGTGTTTGATTGGTTGCTTTAAAAATGATATGAAATTCTCATGATCAATGAAATAATACGATTTTTACAAACTATTAATATTGTACGAGTTAATTTAGCAAATCAGTATTATGCTGTGTTCCTGTACTTGTTGTATTTACATTCCCGGCAATGAGTCCTCTTACGGGCGATTGTTCGTGGCTCTCTGATATGTTAGGAAAAACAAATGTCGTTTCACTTGACGGATCATTAACTCTGTAAGAAAATTAAAAATATTTTTATGGTCAATAATTAACATTTATATTTTATATTCATGCATTTACTGTGATATCGGTAGAGTATTTTGCATGTGTACGTTTTTAAACGGTTTCCTAGTTGTTGCATAAATATTCTCCCCATCTGCAAACGCTAAATAATTACTTTAAGACAAATGATTGTAAGTGTATCAATTACCTGCAGATGCGTATCCTTGATCCCAACTGTGTGGATTTTTTGGCATATGTTGATTTTCAAAGTATCTCCAATCCTGAGCACGATCCAGAGTTGATATCTAAAAAATTATTAAATTATAATTGTATTGTATTGAAATAATTGATTAATCAATTGTTATACCTCTGGTCCAGGTGGAATTGGAGGTGGGACATCAGGAGACAAGAAATTCATTTCATGTGATGGTGAAAAGATTGGTATGTGAACTGTAGCGTATGGATTAGGGTCTGTAACGCATGGTGAACTGATTAGTCAAAGTTACATAATTTTTACACGTTTTAATACCTTCTCTGACGCGTTGTAGTGTGCCATAGGTATGTCTTCCCAATGTGTTGTTAGCAGCTCTTTGCATATGAATAAAGCTATCAACTGACACCCCTAGATCAGGATGAGTCCTCTCTAGAGTACCAAATTCCGACCAATGAGGTGGCTGATTACCTATTACAAATAATGAAATAAAATTAATTTACATGTATATTTTAAGATAAAGTTATAATAACTCACTACTTGAACGTCTTCGCCTTTCTTTTCTTCTTTTCATAAAAAAACAAATTACTAAAGATGCTACTATGATGGTTATGATTAAAAGAACTATCGGTACAAATATCCATGGATCTAAGTAGAACATTACAATTTTTTCCTCTTTTTGTATGACATTTGGGGGTCCTAAGCTTTCTGAAAAGAGTAATATTTTTTGTTTTTAAAGATTACATTTTAAAATCATATTTTCGGCTTTTATACCTAAACTGGTTGTTACAACTTGATAATCAGCCACTTTTGATTCGCCTTTTGTGTGTGCTGTCAATCGTAAGTTGTATACATTTCCGGATTCTAATCCTGCGATTTTTACTTGTTTATCAAATGGTTGGTACTGAATAGGGATTTCTTTGAATCCTGAAGCTGATTGTTGTTTGTATTTCACAGTGAAATATTGCAAAAGACACCCTTCTTTAGGCCAGGCATCTAAATTGAGTATGATGTATGTATCTCCTTCATCAATTATTGATTCTTTAGATGGAATTACAAAATCTATTTTTACAAAAATGAAAATCTTAAAATTAAAATTACGTATTTTTTTAAGAAATCTATTTTTTTTTTTTTTTTACGATTTTCTTGAGTTGTAACACTAATAGTTTCACACGGTTTTCCGACGCCTACATCATTGTATGCTTCCACATAAATAAAATAAGTAGCGCCACAAGTTAGATTTTGTAATCGGAAGGAATTATGATCAGGTCCAAAATCTCTCTTCACCCATTCACCTTTGTCCCGTTTATAATGAAGTAAAAACCCTTAAGAAAAATAAAATAAATCAAAGTTTGAACTTGTGGTTTACTTATATTTAATGATATTTACCTCTCAAATTGTTCCGACCTTCATAGAACATTTCCCATTTTAAATTGATGGAGTATAATGATTTTGACATGACGTATAAATTAGGAGCTTGTGGTGGAACTAAAAATACAAAGAAAAATATTTTACACGAAAATAATTTTTGAATTACCGTATACACTCGCGTATAAGTCAAGGATTTTTGGACCAAATCTTTTATTTTATTTTATTTTTTTTTTTTTAGTTTATTTTCTTATTTTATTTATTTTTTTTTTTTAGTTATTTTTTTATTTATTTTTTTAATACTTAAAATGGCTATTGACGCTCGTATAAATTGAACCAAATAAAAATAAAATAAAAAATAAAATTTAGGGGGTCGATTTATACGGTTTTCGACCTGTTTTAAGCCAGGGTCGACTTATACGCGAGTATATACGGTAAAAATATAGCATTACATTGAACAATTATTGTATATTGAACTTGATCTCTTCCATAAATATTTTCCACAACACAAGTATAAGTATTTGAATCAGTTTCTTCACTTTTTTTAATAATGAGAGCTCCATCAAATCGAATCATGATGCGATGTTCATCCGTGTTCATCTCCTTCGTGCTTTAATAAATTTGTTTATAAGTTGCCAGATTCTAAGTATTGTAAATTTACCCATTTAGCCATCGACGACGCGGTAAAGGGATACCAACAGCAATGCAGGGCAATGTAATATCTGTTTTCCAAGGAATTGATAGAGAATCGCTGAATGAAGCAGATTTAGCTGCAACTGTGTAATGACATTTAATCGTTAAGGCGGTTAATTTTAAACAGCAAATGTAATATGCTAACTTGGGGTGCTTTTTGGTGAGGCTAATACTATTTTAGAATTTGGACCTTTTCCTACAGCTGATGTTGCAGCTACCCAAAATGCGTATCGCTGATTTCGATTCAGATTTTTAAATTCAAAAAAATTAGTCTCAGGTCCCAATGTGTGAACTGTTATTGTTTTGTCCTGTGGTGGTTTAGCATCATCTTTGAAGGAATACTCGACAGGCACCTATTAATACAAGAGTTTCTCAGTCTTACAAGTTAGTTTAATTCAATCCTTTTTCTTTACCTCCTCATTGTCACGAATTTGTTTGTGATAGATATTATACATCGTAATTTCAGAATTACGACTGAAAGGATATTGCCATGACAATAAAATTGAATTTGCCGAAGAGGGTAACGCTTTAATGTGTTTAGGTGCTTCGGGAGCTACAGAATTAAATAATTAGTGAATATTAAAAAATTTATTATAGCTAATTTACCCTCTTGATATGTCATGCAGTAGACTGGTTCACTTCGAACTCCATCTCCGATTTTCGTGTAGGCCAAAACCTCAAAACTATAATTCGTATTTGCTTGAAGTTGTTGCAATGCTAATCTGGAAACTGATGTAGTATTCCATTGTTCAACGCCTACTGTTAACAAAAATGATAATTAATTCCTATTTTCCTTGTAAACAGCGATTAATAAGAAGAGTATATGTGCTCACTATTCCATTTTTGCAGGGCTTTGTAGAATACTTTATATCCCAATAAGAGCCCATTTACATCTTCAGGCGGTAAATTGTCCCAAACCACATAAACACTATGGGAAGACAAGGTGGAACAGCGAATTTCTTGTGGAGGGGATCTAGGAACTGTGAAGCAATGCAAAAGAGGGACTAAATAAGCTCTATGACGAGTTTATCATTATACATTACATACCATCTTCAGACGTCATGATGGTAATTTCTTTTGTAGTAGGCCCAGATCCGCCATTATTGTAAGCCATTACAACAATGCTGTATTTGGTGTATATTTTAAGGTTTGTCAACTGATACACTAGAGTGTTGGTGTAATCTTCGGGAACCTCGAAAATTTTGAACGTGTGCTGTTGAGAACTGTCGGCAACTTTGTAGCCAATGTAGTAGCCACGTATTGGACCATTCCACAAACTTTTCAATGGAGTCTAAAAATGGAATGATTATGGTTAGCTGAAAACTCTTGTGATTAACAATATTGAGCGTTTTACCTTCCAAGATATTCTAAGGGAATCGCGATCAGTAGCTTCTACTTCAACTTGTTGCGGTGGTCCTTCTGGTGCTGAAAGATGGATAAAAGTGTGAGTAATGTGAGAAAGAGGTTTAATTAATTATTATTGACCTTCTTCGTTTAAAACAATTGTGATTGTGTCACTGTAGTTGCTGCTTCCAACTTCATTTTCGGCTGCGATTCGGAATTCATATGCAGTTGCTGGTTGCAATTGATTAATCACTTTGGAATTGAATTGTGCATCTACATATTCAGTCACAACTCGTTTATACACCCACGAATCTGAATTTAAATAAAAAATTCATATAAGTATTTTTTTTGTGCCAGTTAGATAATAAATCCACTTACCATATTTCTTTTTATATTGTAGAATATATTTGTAAATGAGGTCATTCGGGTTTCCTGGTTTCCAGAAAACTTCTACGGATCTGTTGTCTAAATTCTTGACGTTGACAATTTCGGGTTTCAATGGCTTTTCTGTATCGTGATTTTGGTTTTTTGATTGAATCTAATTGGATAATTGAAAACTACAATACCTTGTACTATTAATTTGATTATTGTTTTTGCGGAGCCATATGAATTTCTTCCTTCGCAGTAATATTCACCAGAATCAGATTTGGACACTTCCAGTATGCTCAGTTTGCTTGTGATTGAAGACATTCCTGAAGATGAGGTTTTAAACGTGCTATTTGAATTCATTATTGTATTCCTGAATTAAAAAAAAAAAATTATACATTAGTATTATGGTAACAAGTTAGTACAAAACCTACCAATATTTCTTGCTGTTTTGCAGTGTTGTATTGCCAGTCTGCCATACAACACGAATTGGCAGATCTCCAAAAACCTCACAAAAAAGTTCTGCTGTACTATTTATTTTCACCTTAAGCTCAACAATTTCATTTTCAAAATAAACAGGAGCTAAAACGAAATAATGTCAACACATTGAATAGAGCAGCTCTTGTTGATGTTACCTTGAACTTTAATATAGATTACTCTACTTAATCCTTTGCCGATCTGATTGTTTGCAGAACAGAAATAAAATCCTTGGTCTTCAAGTTTAGCTTCATTAATTTGTAAAGTACCGTCCGGTAAAACATTGAATGCTTTGCTGTTGTTTAACTCAATTCGTTGGCCAGTAGCAACATCTCCGAGAATTTTTGTCCATTTGATTTCAGGCGGAG
This sequence comes from Strigamia maritima, assembly GCA_000239455.1. Classification (NCBI taxonomy): domain Eukaryota; kingdom Metazoa; phylum Arthropoda; class Chilopoda; order Geophilomorpha; family Linotaeniidae; genus Strigamia; species Strigamia maritima. Next base: position 82,438 of record JH431465.1, read on the forward strand.
GAAAACCATTCGCCCGACATGGGACTGATATTGAATCGTGCTTTTTAACTGTACTATTGTGAGGCATTATTTGCCATCTTGGTGGAACTGTTGAAATTTTATTAGTTTAGAATTGAATGAGAATTCTTGGGTGAAAGTTGACGTTACCTTTGACTAGCAATGCAGCAGTATGATGGGCTTTGGCAGCATTGTTTGCTGCAATGCACGTGTAGTTTCCATTGTGAAATGCTGTCACATTAGATATGCTAAGAATGCTCGAATAATCATCGATATTTCGAATATTAATTAACAATTCTTTTGCAATTGGTTTTTCATCTTTGGTCCATATTATTGTTAATGGCAAATCGCCTTCACTAACCACACAATGCAATTGGGCTCGCACACCTTCGCTCAAATTGTCTTGGAATTGAAATGGCAATATTTTTGGTGGAACTAAATTTGAAACACATTAGATGGTGTATAAACTATTACATATTACAGCAGTTATTACCTAAAATAGAAAGCAATACACTGCTTTCAGCCAATTGCCCTTGCTTGTTCGAAACTATGCAAACGTATCGACCGGCATCACCTGATTTTACAGCTTTACTTATAACGAGTGTTTTGTTTTTCAAAACTTCTTGTTGAAGGTCAAATGGGAGAATTATATCATCTAGAAATATTATTTAGTGATGTTACTGGTTTTTTCGAGAAAGAACTTTAGCGGAGGAAGTTAAAATATTTCTACCTTTTTTCCATATTAAACTGTTGATTGGATATCCTACAACAGGACAATTAAGATAGACATTTTCTCCAGCAACAGCAAACATTTGTAATGTAGGCTTAGCTGATAGTGGTCCTAAAAGACATTGTGAATTCTAGATGAGCTTTTAGGAGTTTTAACAGGCAATGATTAAAAAATAATGAAATTATTCAAGTACTTTATAGTAAAAAGTATTAGTTATTCAATTCATTAATAACTTACCATTACGTACCATAGACATTGATTCTAGACATGTGTTCAAGCTGGCCAGCTTTATTCTTAGCAGTGCATTTGTACACTCCGCCTTGATCAGTTTTTATTGAAGATATATTTAAAAAGCTAGTTACACATCCATCGAGAATGCTCGTTTGGATATTTTTTGAAAGTGGCGTTTCATCCAAGGACCACGAGATTTCTGGCATTGGTGTGCCACTTGCAGAACATTGAAGAGATAGGAATTGATTTGGTTTGAGAGTTTGTTCCATAAAGGTGTCAATAAACTCTGGTGGTGAATCTATTTTTTGACAGATTGAAAAGGAACTGGATGATATACGTTTTGAACTGCATTCAAAGTGCAATTATTACCTCCTAAAACAAGTTCTGCTTTTGCTTGGGCGGAATGTTTGCCGTTATTAACGATGCATTGATATATTCCTTTGTGACTCGACTTTACCACTTTTATTATTAGATTAAACCCATTTAATATGACATCATCATTTTCCGTTAGAATCCTACCGTCCTTAAACCACGTAATATGAGTTGGCATTGGAAAGCCAGTTACATTGCAAGCGAATGAAAGGGTCTGTCCCTTATCACTGATTAAATAATCCGGTATCATTGACACTTTTAACGGCTCTGTAAAAATAATTATTTTCAAACTGTTTGAGCTTAAAACTGGCACACGTTTAGAATTAGGCAATTTAATTTGAGAATTACGTTATATTGGCACTTAAAACTGAAATAATCACGACATGACCCGAGACACATAGTGGTTATTTTATTTTATGGACCCAGAAATTAGTAATTTAATTCATTAACCCCAAACTTGACTGTCGTGTCAATTCACTAAACTGTAACAGTCTATAACTGCTAGTAATTGAGTATAATTAACCAACATCCCCACGCAGCATGTAAGTAGGGGTCCCAGAATCTCACGGGGAACCCTCTCAAGTTGAGACATCCAAATGACATCCCGTGTCTATTATAACGAACGTATGGAATGGACTATATGGTACAGTATTTTTATGAAAGTATAAAGTCAGATGACTTATTTTAGTTAATGGGCAAACACGCACACTTGCATATTTAGGCCAAGATTACGTGGAAGCACTTTAAGATAATTTAAGCTCATTTACGTTAATGCGTCATCATACTATGAAAATGATGACTATAAACCGTTGGGATTAATTCAAAAATTAAATTGCTGAACCCTAGATATAAATTTAATTAAACCTGTAATTGTCAGGGCTACTTCCTTGTTATCACTTCCAATACTGTTGGACGCAACGCAAACAAAAATCTTGCGGTCATTGGAATTGACATTTTTAATTAGCATGCCTTCCAAAGTGAGCAGAATACGGTCACTTTTAAGAACAACACTTTGGACACCGCTTTTATCTTTAACAAACCATCTGAAAAAATGTGAAAAAGAAAATTAAACTAGTACCATAATAAATAAAAAAAAATTAAAAAAATACACATCCTTTGCTGTTGATAACAAATGAAAGCCTCTATTAATAAAATAAATAAATCCTTTCTAGTTTCTACATGATGAGAATGATAACGTAAAGCAATAAGTATGGATGTTTAGGTGCAGGATGTGAGAATTACACGATATAAAAATACATTTACATCTTCTTTATATTCAAGATAATGAGCGGTTGACATGTTTAATATGCGTGTCAAAGAGAGCATTGTCTTTTGACTAATTGGATGACAGTTAGCAATTGATAAATGACTCGACGCATTTACTTACTGGACATTTGGCACCGGATGACCTTCGGCTATGCATGGAATGAAAGTGGTATCACCAGCATTAGCTGTCACTTGCAGATCCTTATCAACAATACGTGGTGGCACATTGCCCACTGGGTCTGCGTTTTGAATTAAAAGTTTAATTTCACAATAATACCGTGTGTGGATTCATTAAGAGGATGCTACAGTATATATGTTGAGTAATATAACGGAAATGAAGTGAGTCATAAGAAATAAAGAAAATAAGAATTTAATCTTTTCAAGTTATGCATGGGGCAAAAAAGTAAGTTATTATGAAAGTATTAAACTCAAGGTCGTAGCAGAAAATTTACTTACTGGTTACTTGAAGTCTTCCTACTGAGCTGACTTTAGTTTCTTTGCTTAGTTTATGGCGCATTTTACATTGAAATGTCGAGTTAGAGTCTTGCATTTCTACATTGGTTAGGAATAAGTCTCCTGATGGTGACACTATGTATTTGGACTTTTGAGATGTTTCATCTGTGAATATTTTATTTTTTAATTTTGTTTTCATTTGTGAGAAATTATTTCTAAGAAAATGGAGCACTTACCAGACGATAAATTAGTTTTACTTATGATTAACTTGTCGTCTATGATCCAAGCTGTGACCTCAACAAACTCTTGCAGAAATTGTGGGACGTGACATCGAATTACACCTGTGTTTCCTTTCATGGTGTATGATTTAGTTACAAATATTTGATAAGGTTGATTGACGACTGATTATTTATTAATGGAAAAGTAATTTTATTAATAAATAAAAATATTGTATTTCATTTCTGTATGATGAGGGTCAGTAACCTTTGCCATGAAAAATCATTCCGTTTAACCGAATAAGCACTACCGGAAATCACAAGTGAGAAGAAATAAGAAAAATTTCACTCGCTTTTTTTACATTAAGTATTGTAAAACTGAAGGGTCGTAATAATTAATTTCTCGTTATGTTTTGGTTTCTAATGTGGCTTTATTATCAAAGTTCTTCGAACTTTTAATACGTTATGCAAAATTTCCAAGAATTAATCTCTAAACGAACATTTTTTTGAAATTTTTATCTCCTGATGGAAACTTTCGATTATATCTGCATCATATAATATGACATGTCTTTGTTGTATGTATATTTGCAACGGTAATGAATTTAAAAAGGTTGCCAACCCCCGTCTTTAATGAATGAATTAAAATTAAAATTTCACCAGCTTGAATTTGCACATCTCTGCTGATTATCACTCCATGAGTATTCGAAATGGAACACCTGTAGATGATTGCATGGATATCCTGACGATAATCTTCTGGCTTGAATGGAGGAAAACGAAGCTGACCGTTGTACATTAGTTGCCGCAAGCCTGGGACAGAGGAAACAGGAGTTCCATCTGATAGAAGCCATGCAACAGTCGGCTGTGGTTTGCCTCTTCCTTGGCATTTTACAGTGGATCCATTAATATTGGAAAATTGCACCAAATCTGGTGGTTCGTATACAAATTGTGGTGTTTCTGATTGATCACCAATTGCTAAAAATAAAAAGTTTATAAAAGTTTTTTTTTTATATATTCGTATAAAAAAATTCCAATTATTTAATTCTTATATCAAATTTAGAAATTGGTTTCAAGCTCTAATTGCTGTTATGGAAGATGAAGGACTCCAGTGATGGGAATTCCCATCAATCTCAAGTGAATTAGAGGCAATTAAAATCTATCAAGGGAATTAAAGAGGATAAAAGTTTTGTTCTTCAATCTTGACTAGGTTAGGGCTTACAGCTTAGCTGGAATATTTTTTTTTAAATTGTTGTCATTTTAAAAAAAAATAGGAGATTAAGTGCAGAATTGAAAGAGAAATTAAAAATGTATAAAAACTGCTCAAAATGGCAACAAATAGAAAAAGCTTTTGTAAAGATTAAAAGAGAAGAAGGGTGGAGCACTGCACCATAAAGTTTCAATGACACGTGAAACTACACCTGACAAACCCCACACAGTTCCATAAAAAATTAGTATTACCTTTCATACAATGATTAACTCATAAACACACATTAAAAAATCATTTTTTTCTCTTACAAGTTAGTTAAAGTGAAAATCTTTTTATTAAAAAAATTCAACATCAAAATATTTTTTTTTTTATTTTCCTCGTTTTAAAAAAACATTTAAATAAAAATAAAATTTCAGTTTTTATTCTATTTTAGATACCCCGACCTTACCTACACTTCCATATAAATCTTAGCCTTGAGCACAAGACTTAAAAAGGAATAAAGTAAGGTGAACTTACCTTGGACTTGAATTACCGTATTGAATATCAATATTCCAATTTGGATCGAAATGAGTGTGCATCTGGTGCAATGTGCTGACCATGCCATGATTGGGAGTGCAAGCGCACTGCTTCACGGCTTTGATGTTTGGCGGACACGGTTTGTAGGTCGACTTCCTGTGACGATGATTTCTTGTTGAATGACTGAGCTCTGGAAATGGATTAAAAATTCTGCGTGCCAACTTTGCGTTGGTAGCTCAAGTTATTTTTCAGTTTGACAACTCCACTTAAACCATCGCACCCCGTAAGTTGATTTCGACTAGTCCAGGACTTGTAAGATGATGGGATACGGTACGAGTTTTAATGGGGTTAGTTGTAGCAATAAAAGTTTAATTTTATCATTCATCATTTAGAATGCGAGAATGATGAAACGTAATCGGAAACAGAAAATATAAATGTGTGTTTCTCATAATTGTCCAAACAAAGGAAAATAGTTTGATTTGATGAAATTATTTTTTTTTTAAAAATTGTTGCTACAGTGAAGTAATCATCTTTTATAATGGCAGCCTTGAATAAATCATAAATGACATTGAAACTAATTCTATTGTGTCATTAATTACCGTACTAATCATACGTATCTTAATAGCGGAAAATTTAATGGTGATACAATACGAAATAACCTTGTGTATTAAAAGAAGAAAACGATAGGACTAGGGGGGTAAAAATACATCGAATTTTGTTTGAATAAAAATAGAATGTCAACAAATGTTTAAATAAATGCCTTTTCTTCTCTATGGGAGACTTTAATAAAATTTAAAGAATTTCATCTCTCACGTTTGTGATAATGGATATAAATAGTATTTATTAGTTTTACTAACTAAAATTATTTTTTAGGATTTGGCAAAAGGGCAAGCAATTTTTTGTCTTCTGATTTGAAGGGGCCGTATGGAAAAGTGGGGAAAAGGTTAAATATTCTGAATTTTATATTTTATTTTAAAAAAAAAAATGAAGTTATTTTAACAAAACATAAAAATGATGTTTATTTATTCAAAGATAAACATCTATCATGTGATTTGATGCACTCCCATCACATAAAATTGAAACAAGGTTTTCGTTTTAATTCGAGAGGAACTGTTATCGCCATCTGTTATCACATCATTACACTAAAGAGTAAAAGATCAGCAAGCATAAAACTGATTTTATTACTAATAAACTACATGTATAGCACGCGAGACAAGTACTCACGCGTTCCTGTTTGTTAAAAAACGGACAATTCTTTTCTTATTAATGAAATATTTTCAATATTATTTTATATCATTAATAATAATATTTAATCAGTTTTTCAGGATCAGATTTTGTAAAATTAAGGTTTCGGTTTCACAAGTGGATCTGTTGGATAAAAAAGATTAAAATATGATCATAAACGTGAAATATTACATTTGAAGTATTACCGCAGTCTAAGTCGTGATATCTTTTTTGTGCGTAGCATTCTTCGAAACATTCCTTTGTAAGTGTAATCGCCGTGTTATTTGCATTCGCGTAAAGGGGCGGATGACATTTGTTAAAACAAAACTTGACGGCCATTCTGCACATAAGTATTCTAGTGTCTTTTGGAATGTGTGGAAACTCAGTCGTGGTTGGTTTTGTTGCAGCGCAATTTATCGTGCTCAATGTCAAATATAGGTATGATATTGTCATAAATAAAATCTTCATTTTTTGCTCTAGAATACAAAGAGGTAAAGTAGTTTTTGGCTTAGTAAAGAGTCAAACTACTTACTTATTGAAAATGAAGTTCTGAATAGTTAAATGAGACGTAGTCTGATATTTCAATTTAAAAACATTGAAAATTTTGAACTTTGTCAGGAAATTTAGAAATTTTTAGATGACTGATTAGATCAAATTTCAAAAATTTACGTAAGCCGAAAGATGAGCAACTTAAAAGCAAAATATATTACCGTATTTGAAGCTCAGTAGTTATTTTTCCTTCATGTTACCTCATTTCGTAAGATACTTTTTGTGTATTGTGCCACTATATGAATCGGATATCCTTTATGTAGAATATATGCTCATAGTTCACTGATTGCTCACTTTTGCCTCGTCCACAATTTTTTATTTTGGGTATTTATCAGTATATAATAAATTTCTCATAATTTTTCAATTAAAGTTCAATGTAGAAAATAATTTGCTCATAGTTTTTATCTGTTTTAAAGTTTTACGTCCCATTTAAAAGTAAATAAAATATATCGATCAATTTTTCTATGTGTGTTTGTAGCTACACATTTTCAACCATAGTTGAATATGCACAGTTTTTGCCCAAATTAAATAATAGCTTCAAATTTTAGCAAGATTACTATAATATTCTATAAAGTATTATTCAAATTCAATTTTTAGAATTTAGAAATCAGAATAAAATACCAATTGTTAGTTTTGTTTAATTTTTGGATATTTTAACGTTTTAAGGTCACCGGATACTTTTTGTGATTTAATCTACAAGGGAACTGCAAATTACTAAATTTCATTACTCAATTATGAGTAGTATCCTTTATTAAATCGTTGAAGAAAAAAAAAACTGAAATTATGTTTACTAAAGAAAGAAATATATATATTTTTTTTTTACAAATAAATTGCCGGTTGTTTGTCGGAAAAAGTGTGCAAGCAAATCTTCGTCTGATCTAAGGTCAATGGGAAATCAAGCCTATAAAAGTTGATTGTAAAATAGATATGTTACCAGAGCGAGTTGTTTAGATCATCAGAGGTTTCTCATTAACTTGTGGTATACATTGAAAGATTTAAACTTGATTTAAACTTTAGATTGACTTTTATTTTGTTTTAGTTGTTAAATTTGCTAACACGAAGTTTCACATAATGAGGTTCCAGTCGCTAGTTTTTACCGTGATCGTTACCTTAATGCTTAGTATTATCGATGTCAACTCAGAAAGTTACAACGTACTACTTCCAAATGGAGAATTTGAAAAGAATTTAGACTTATCCGACTTGAAAACTGTCATTGAAGAACATTATGAGGAACTTTATGACGATCCTGAAGTGAGATTAATTATTATATTGAGTTTTTCAAAAAAAATTATTAGCTTAATTATTCTTTTTTTTTTTTTTGTAAGCTGAAAGAAATAAATAAAAAAATCTCTGATAACATGTTAGAGGAAGCTACTTTGAAGGTTGCCGATTTATCTCAAGCGGATAAAGAAAAATTAATTGGGGAAACAATAATTAATATTACCCGAGCAACTATAGAAGCTTGTCGTGATTTTTTTTACCAAAAGACTGGTAAACACATTATTGAGATTGTGGAATAGAATTGTTTTCTGGAAGTACAAATAAAAATAATTGACATACTGTATTTATAGTATCAATTCTTGTATATGGAAGATAATGTTGATGTTTTTAATTAACTTGCTAGTATATGGCTTGACCTTGTTTTCTTGCGTATGGGAAAAGTCTTGGATGGCTCAAGACACTGATTTATATCGCGGAGAATTGATATTTTTGTTTAGTGTGTAATTCTATTGAAGTTTAAGTTTCAGCATATTTTTTAGTTCAGACTAAACGTTTAGATTAAAAGATAATGAAAAAAGAATAAAAAATCCACAGCTGGTTGGTGCATTTGATTATCTGATATAGAAACTGTAATTGTGAATACATCACAAAGTCAGGAACGGAAATCCACCCGTTTTATTTAAAATTTACTTCACATTTACACTGATTCAAGCTATTATTAGCTCACAGCAAAGGTCAGCACACACTCAGAAAAAATGTCGCTATTTTACTCCATTTCATTTTACTCCATTGTCCTGTGGCCAACTCGATAATCAGAGTAATGGTACTCCAAAATGAGAGTTTGGGGTGTGGAACTCCATTTTTGAACTAACAATACTTGGAAATGGAATATCAAAACTCTGAAATTAAAGTATGATTACTATTTTAGAGTTGGCCATGGGACAAAAACAGAAACATTTTTTTCTATGAGTGCAGAATATTGAAACGGGACAAGTTTTGCATTATTTTTTTTCTAGTTACTATGAACTTTCGTCTTATTTTAACAATTATCTTTCTTTGTCGTGTGCAAGGCGCTGCACTGAATCAACTATTAGATTGGCTAAGTATCGGAAAAGTGTATCCTGATGTCTGGAATGAATCGTTTATGGGGCCAGTGAGTAACAGTCTGACTTTAAATTTAGGAAAATTTAGTTTTTTCTTTTGAATTCGATAACAGGAATGCAGTAGCAGTAAATTAACTATAATTGCAATTACAGATTGATATGCTCAAGTTGTACGGATATCCAAATGAAAATTATACGGTTACTACTAAAGATGGTTATATTTTATCAATTTATCGCATTCCAAATACAACTGCTGGCTCAATTCCGATCCTTCTCATGCATGGTATGGGTTGCACGGCAACGGAATTTTTCTTTAGTCAATCTGCCAGTCCAGGTATTGCAAAACTAAATATTTAAACAGTTTTACATAATTGATGGAAATAAATTTGTAGCGTTTATTTTGGCTGATTCTGGTTTTGATGTCTGGATTGGAAACTTTCGTGGTGGTCCTTACTCATCACATACAAAATATAAACCGAAAGATAAACAGTTTTGGAAATTCTCGTAAGTTATTAATTTCTGATGTAATAAGTTTGTTTTGTTACCGTATCCATTTTATGAATTTAGTTGGGAAGAAATGGCTGTTCATGATTTACCTGACTCAATTGATTACGTTTTGAAAGCTACCAATAAAACTAAACTACTTTTAGCAGCTCAATCAATGGGAACAACAATTGGTTTTGCTCTTTTTTCAAGTCAACCACTGTACAATGAGAAAGCAAGTTGTGTGAAATGCCATTAAATACAAAACTAAATTAACATTAAACATTAACATTAAACATTAACATTAAATACATACTAATACCGTATTCCCTCGGAAAGAACGGCATGCTCTCGGAAAACCTCAGAAAAACCGAGTTTGACCAGATTTTCAAAGCCGGACATCTGGTCAATTTTACAGCATGCCATAAAAATCGAATCAGTGTCGTAAAAATCGAATCCTGCCTAAAAAATCAAATCGGCGCCAAAACGTACACATATTATGGAACGAGTCACATTCCATTTTTATGGTATTGATTGTTACACGTGTGTCAGTGTGATTAGTGAAATGAAATAGCAAGCTTAAAAATGCGCGTATTTATACGTGAAAGTATACGCGAACGTGTGAATTTTGGACTTTTTTGACTCGAATTATCCGGCATGTCGGAAAATTCGAATTTTCCGGCACCCTGGTCAGATTTGTCATTATCCGTTCTTTCCGAGGGAATACGGTATAAAAGGTCAGAGTTGTTTATTACGCTCCCCGTTATAATAATGCTGCCACGCCACACGTTGCAATGGTTGAGTTGTTGTAATGAGGCGTGGGCTACATTGTTGTTTTGTGTGCTTCTGCGTTCCTTAATGTATACATAACAAAAGGCCACCAGAGTTGTGTATTGTTTCCGCGACAATGGGACGACGCCGACAAACTATGCCGACAATGCAATGATGCAAATGGCGCCCAAACAAGGCGAGCCTACTAGACATTGTGTTTTGTTTATAAAATAATAAATATTCAACAATAAAATATTTAAAAAAATGAAATACATGTTATTGTATTAAAATTAAATTTTAGATTGCACTTGACCTTTAATTATTGCGTCGCGTAATTGTTATTTTACGTGGCGTAATTATAATTACGTAATCTAAACTCTTTTTCTATTAGGTTGCTGGTTTTTTTGCAATTACACCAGTTGCATTTCTGAATTATATTCCGAGTTTAGTTTACTCACACATAGAGCTGATCGCAGTAAGGCAATTTCTTTTCTTTTTACATTAATTTCTATTTAAACGTGGTGTATTTTCAGACTATTGTGAAACTGTTGAACCTAGAACCACTTGGACAGGTCGCAACAGTTGAGGGATTTCCTTTAAACTCTTCAATGGAACTATGTTCACGGGAAAAAGATGTTTATAAATGTGCATTAACGTCATCTATTGTGGCTGGTTTTAATCCGTATTTGCAGAATTATGTACTTTACTGTGATTTATACATTACTGAAAACAGATTTTAAAAGTTCATTATTGATTTTCGTTACAGACACGAATGCCCATTTATAATGCTCATTGTCGGTTTGGGACTTCTTTTAAAACTGCAATTCATTTAGCTCAGGTACATATTTAGTAAAAATGCACGCGTTCTCAAATGATGATTTATTGTAGATTAAAGCTTATAAAGGAATGCACAAGTACGATTATGGTGAAGCCAAAAATAAGATGTTATATAACTCGGTAAGTAAAGTCTCATATTGTTTATGTATCGAAAATTATTATGTTTATGTTTGGTTACTAACAGTAAGTAAGCTTTTTGGCTGGCTACGTACGAGTAATGTAAATGTATGAGTTACCGTGGTGACTCATTATTAAACGGATCACGATTTCTAAATTTTGTCACCAGCACTACACAAAGTGGGTGCGAACAACCGTTTATCTTTTCTGACTATATATAGGACTGGACGTAATTTTTTAAAATAAATTATTTATGATCGTGATAAAGTTTAAAATAAAATTAAAAATTAGAATTGGGAAATAGAAAACAGAGTTTGATTTGTGGATGCTAGAGGCGTGCGCCGTCAATTTTTGTCGGTGGCTGGCTTAGTGCGGCTGACTACCATCAGAAGGTGGCTGGCTCGGCTAAGCTGACTCTCAGCGGCTGGCGGCGTAGCCGAGTAAAAGCTAAAAGAATAATTTTATGGTTTTTTTTCTAGAAATTTTAGATTTAAATTGGCTGATTAGTAATCAGCCAATTAAAATGAAAATTCTCGAAAAAATTCGGAGAGGTACACATAGCTATTCAGCTTAATCAGTTTAAAAACAGTTTTTTTCAATTGATTATATTAGCCGAATAGCCACGTAGCTCGGCGGCTACTCGACTTGCTGCTAGACGGCGGCGGCTAGCATTTTTCAGCCAAAATGGCTAGCTGGTGCGCCTCTAGTGGATGCCCATAGTCCCATCTTGGATGAATGTTCGACCAAGGTCTCATACCACATGTCTTGCCGTTAAAAATTCTTGATCTTGTTTTGTGTTCCTTTGTAGTTTAATTTTGTATTGCTTCAGTTATGTTTTTGTCATTTGTGTAATGTTGATGTATTCATTGCGTTTGAATTATTAATTTTATGATGAATTAGTTTATTCTTATTTTTAACAGCTAACACCGCCAGCTTACAATCTAAGTGCCATTAGTGTTCCGATAGTAATTTTTCACGGTGCTAATGATGCGCTTGCAGATCCTCTGGATGTGGAATTACTTAGCAGAAATCTTAATAGTTTAGTGGGGAAAGAACTTGCTGCGGCGCCCATGTTTATTCATCCAAATTGCATGACTGCCATGAATAATAAAGAGCTTATATACGATAAACTTATAACATATGCGGAAAACCTGTGGAAAGAGGCTAATAAAATTTGTTAATTTTATTACCATAACTTTGTTTAGATGATGTATAGAATTTAATTCAATTAAATAGCAAACACAAAGTGATAGTAGAGTTTTCTTACCCGTAAGCTTTATCATCACACTTGACATTACAAAAGTTACATAGTAATATTCACAAATTTTCCTCAAACTTACAAATAAAAGAAAAAATCCAAAAAGGAAAATGAAAGCAAAATATCAGATAATAGAGGATTTGCGCACTTGAAATTGGAACAAACGTATCAACGTACAGATCAACGTAAGAATTGAATTCTTATTTGGTCCATACGTTCATCGCCTGGACGTATGTACGTATGAACGTATTGTTATGCGCATGCGCATAACAACCGGCCCGCTTCCGTTTTTGCAAGCCACCATTTGCAAAAATGACGGGCCGAGGACGCAGTATTAGGGGCCGGGGACGTAAAAATAACGAACCATCCTCGCCACCAGCACCAACACACCACCACCATTGACTGCAACAGGTATTTGAATTTGGTCCGAGTGACACCAGCATTAGATCAATTGACACCACGTTGTTACGTGTTTTTTGTTTGCGCAAACACTCATCACGTATCAACGTAAACGTGTGTACGCATGAACGTACAAACGTAAAACTTTTTATTTATACGTTTGTACGTTCATGCGTACATACGTTTTTGTATTCAACTCAAATCCTCTATTGCGACATCAGTACATTCTAGTGTTTTTTCCTTAAAGGCAACTAGAGCACATGACCTTTTGGACATGTTTTTAGCTCGCTGTCAAATAGAGAAATCTTCTTCAAACTACTACTAGTCTCTTAAGGTAAGCCCTTTCAATATTTAATTTATAAATTTATAACTTATGTAAATGTGTTTACGATTTTATTTGAATTAACTTGGTCAAATTTTATTTTTTTTTAGTTTTACAAGTTTATCATGTCGAGATACAGTTTAGTCGTTTATACCCTTATGAAAATGCAGCTTTTTTGCAGCGTTTGCAGACAATTTGCTGCAATGTTTGCTGCAAATTGTCTATAAATAAGAAAACAACACGACAACACATTGAAATCAATGGCTTTAATGTTCTCATAACTTCCGTACTTGGTGAAAAACAAACAGCCCTGACTCCATTGGAGCCCGGGCCGGGACCAATGGAGTCTGGACTGTTTGTTTTTCACCAAGTACGGATGTGATGAGAACATTAAAGCCATTGATTTTCCAATCTTATTTTAATATGTTCTCATGTTTTCTTATATACAGTATATCACTTGAGGCTGAGGTAACATGTGATGATGAGACAAGCTTCGATAATGGTTTCAGCATGACTGAGTACCACAAACTGCCTAGTAGCCAGTTTGCGGTCTGGCCATTAATAGTTATAATTATGAGTTATGAGCTCTTAATTATAATTCTGAGCTCATATACTTAACATAATTTAAGTATATTTTTTTGTGCTATTTTATAAAATAGTGCAGCCAATTAGTGAACTGAACCTTACAACTAGCTCCTCCCACAATGCAAATGGCGCCGATTTTGCTAATTCCACCTCGATTTGTAATCTTCAATTATCAACACCATCCACGTCCTGAATAGCTAAATAATAATTTATTTAGCAAATAAATAAATAATAATTTATTTAGCAACATTTTATGCTAAATATTCAAATAAACATCATTTTTTGTGTGTTGGCAACCAATTCCACAAAATATATACCGTATTTTCTCAGAAAGAACGGCATAATAGTAAATCCGACCAGGGTGCCGGAAAATTCTAATTTTCTGGCATGCTGGATAAAGTGAGTTTTACCGCATCGATTCAATTTTTACGGCATGCCGAAAAAATGATTTCAAAATCTGGTCAAACTTGGTTTTTCCAGCATGTCGTTCTTTCCGAGGGAATACGGTATATTTTTTAAAGACACCATTAGGATTTGTTCTATTCATTCATGGTAGTCACATGATTTCATAATTATAATTGGAGTTTATTATAATTATAATGTTTTAAATCTTTGCTGCAAACCACATAAAAATTATAACCCCAATTAGCCATAATTATGAGCTCATAATTATAACAATTAAATGGCTCTTTCACAAACTCTCTACAAATGGCAAAGATCTTTAATTTTGGAATTATGATTATAAAATACATGAAAATGCACAGGATTTGCAGCAACAACAAAGTGTCATACAAACATGGCAAATTTAATTTATGAAAATTCGTATCAAATGATCTAATATCAGATAAATATTACAGCTGTGAATATATAAAATTAAAGCAGGCGGGAATCTAGATAGATCAGGTCAGGGCTCAAATCCTATTTTTTGCCTAAATTAACGACCTTTTTAGAATTTGCCACAAAAAACTGTACCCATATTTATATTAGAAGTAATTTGCATATACGGTAATCATGCGACACAAATTACGGTTCCAGTATTTGATTCATTTAATTACCGGTGATTTATTTCTTTGGTCATCATGAATGTAGTGTTAGGCTAGTAGGTTCCCACTAACGCCTACTCACAACACTATTTCGTTCACGGAATGGCAAAAAAATTTCCATGTGTGTTGTGAATACTAGGCTTAAAGGATAAATTTTATTGCGATCTAGGCTTGGTTCATATTTTTATATTATTCTAACAATGTTATTGTTATTGTTCTTCTAACAATATTGTAATATGTACATAAATTGTTAACTCACACGCGCTTTCATTATTGTTATTTTCCCATGAAACGTTGCAAATATTCATCTTTGAATAACATTTCAGTTCAAGATTAAATTTCATGATTATAATTACTTTCTATTATCTTTTCAACTCTTATCTCTGGTAAGGATTTTTTAAAAAAAACAAAACATTCGTAATAGAAATTTCAACGGATATATACAATTCAAAGTCGAGCTGAATCCATTAGCAATACCATTTCTTGACTAGTATCGTTGACACATACATCCAAGGCAAAATGAAGTATTCTATTGTGTTGTACACATTTCAGTTGTACTTTTTGTTAATAAGCTTACAGACAGGAATAGCCAGTTTTAAAGATAAACTATTAGAAAATTTTGTAAATAATTTCGAATTTTTTAAATCAAATAAACCAAGTCAAGATATTATGGATGAAGCATTCTTAGAAGCAGTTAGTTTGAAAGCTACATATACTGTGCCTATATTTTGAATTCTTAATTGATACAATTTTGTTTATTAGACAGATCTTATTAAATATTATGGCTACCCAGTCGAAAATCAAACTATTAAGACAAAAGATAATTATTTCTTAATAAGTCAAAGGATTCTTAATGGTAAAGGTGAAAGTTCAAATAACGATAAATCACGAATTCCTGTTGTTCTATTGCATAGTTTAAATTGTGAATCCTCGCAATGGCTTGATAATGGACCCACTAGTTTAGGTAGCGTATAGAAAAATGTTAATTATTTCTGCTTTTCTAATAATTAAATTTATTTTGCAGCTTTTTTATTAGCTGATGAAGGGTACGATGTGTGGGCGTGTAATTTTCGAGGTACCCGGTATAGTTATCATTCAGAATATAGTATTGATATGGACCAGTATTGGGATTTCTGGTAAGATTTTTAAATTAAAGTTTATGTTATTTAAGATTTTGTACCTTTTTCTTTTTCCTGCAGTTTAGACGATTATATTTTTTATGATTTACCGGCAATAATTGACCATGTACTTAATGTTACGGGCTATTCGAAATTATTTTTAATTGGACATTCATTGGGCGCAACTGTACCTATTTTGACTTTATCTGCGAAATCTGAATACAATGATAAGGTGTTACTGTAGTAATAATTAAGCTAGGTTCACACTTGTGTTCACACTGGCAGTGACAGTAGAGAAGTAGCAGCAGCGTGGTGCATTGTGGGATGAAAGTAGGGCCAAAAGTAAAGTAAACACATTCACACTGTTCACACATGAAGTAGCAGTAGATAAAGTAAAGAAATAGCCAATCACAGCCAACAACAGGAAGACCGAAGAGCCAATGAGAGGACTTAATACATTATCAATATAACAAAAACATAAACAACAAAAATGGCAGAAAAAATTATCCCTCAAGTTTTTCCATTTCTGTTGGAGTTCAGCAGCTGTAATCATATAAATAGATTAAATAGATTGAATATAGAAAGATTGTGAAAATTTAAAAATATTTTAAATGAATTATAAATTAAATAAATTTTATTTGGATTTTATTTAGATAAAATTATTTGTACAAACATGTAAACATGCACCATGCTCATGTGCTCACTAATTTCACTAATATAATTTTTATTACTCACTAGATATTTTTAAATCCTTTGTTATGTGTGTCCAAATATTGTCTTTTGTTCTGGTGTTTTTATAATTAGGCAGCATTTTGTTGTATAATAATTTCAATCAGCTGCTCCTCCATGTCGGTGGCCATTTGCAAAAATGTGGTTGTCATGTGACAAGATTGATTGTCAGTAGAAAAGCTCTACTGCTACTTTCTTACTTGATATTGTGTTTGATCACTACTTTACTTTACTTTACTTCTCTCTGCTGCTACATTTGGTCTACTTTTGTCCCATAATGCATCAGCTGCTGCTACTTCTCTACTGTCACTGCCAATGTGAACACAAATGTGAAGCTAGCTTTACTTGATTTTGTGCTTGCTCACTACTTTTCTTTACTTTACTTTTCTCTGCTTGCTTACTTTTGGTCTTACTTTTGGCCCACAATGCACCATGCTGCTGCTACTTCTCTACTGTTACTGCCAGTGTGAACCAAGTGTGAACCTAGCTTTATAATAATAATAAAATAATAATAATAATAATTGTAATTGATTTTGATTTTTTTGTTTAAATAGGTGGCAGGTTTGTTGTCAATGGCTCCAGTTATAGAACCAAGATATCTGACAATACTTTCAGCCTCTTTGTTATCTGCAGCAGATATATTTGAGGTAAAAAAAAAATTAGTTATAAGTTGTCCTTTTGCCACTGAGGTAATTAAATGAGCAGTTTGAGATAAATATTGGACATACAATCCATCTCAGTGTAATGACCTATTATCTTCTTTTCATTTTAGTTTTATGTAAAGTATTCTAAAATAATAAATTGGGGTATGGTGAATCCAAATATTCAAAAACTAAGTTTTAAGGTATGCCAAAAGTCACTAACAATATTATGTGAAACTCCAACTTACATTTTATTTGGTTACAATCCATATCTCATGAATAAGGTAAAAGCAAATATTTATAGGAAATAAAAACTGAATGTGTAACAATAGACGACTTTTTCGTTCTAGACCCGAATATCATTGTTTTCTTTGCATTGTACAAATGGTCTTTCTGGAAAATGTTTGCAGCAGATGCTTCAAGTTAGTCCTAATAACTGATTAATTTTTGTATACAGACTGATTTTATTGTGATTTTTATTTCCAGGCTGTAGAGCATAGTAAAATTAAGCAATTTGATTACGGTTCAGTAAAAAATTTAGAAAAATATCACACCGTAAGAAAGTAGTAAAAAATTGTATAAATTTTATAAAAATTAAATATATACCTACAATAGAGTTCGCCACCAGAGTATAACTTGAACCAATTGACAACTCCCATTGTGATTTTTCATGCGCCAAATGATTGTGTTTCAACACCATTAGATGTAACAATATTGTCTCAAAAAATTCCGAATTTGATTAAAAAGGAAGTGTTTCCTGAACCGACCGCGTCGCACAACGATTTCATTTGGGCGATTTCAGCAAAAGATCTAGTATATAATAAAGTGCTTACTTATTTAAAACAGTTATGGAAATAGTTAAAATGACATTTAGAAGTCTGAATAAAATCACATATATTTTTTAAATATATTTTCTTTCTTGCATATTTTTTAATTCAGATTTTTAATTTAGTTTTTACCTGTTTATTTTGACGGATTTATTAAAATATATTATAAACTACCTGTTATTCTTTGAACTTTGAACTCGAGGTTGAAATATTTCAGGAAGCTTTAGGAGGTGAAAAGCAAGCTAAATTTCGTGGTTACTAGAACGAATTGAGTAAACTGCAAATTATAAACAAAGTGTAAAAAATTAAATTAAATTAATCACTTATTATACACGTCGTTTTTTCCCAATTTATTCACAGTGCTTTCGACCATCGAAGATCTCATCAGCAGACCCATCCATCTGGAGCACTGTGAACAGTCAAACAGAGACTGCTGATTGGGATCAAACACTGAACTAAATATACTGTAAAAAGGAAAAACGTCCATAGTACACAATTAATGTTAATTGGACACAGTAATGTCGTGTTTTCAAAACGTTTTTACTGCTTCATCCATTATAATTTGTCAGTTTTGAAAACAAGAGAAAATTCAAACAAAGTGGTTTGCATTTCCTCATGTACACCATTTGTATTCATGAATTTATTTATTTATTTGTACAGATATTTATTTCCTTAAATCTTACCACAGTATTGAAAGCTGTTTTTTTGTATTGGAAATTGAAGTTTTAATAATAATACTCGTCAAATAATAACCTTGAAATTATTTCTTCTTTTTCTTTCTACTTTTTGTATTCAGTGCACCTGTTGCAGTTTGTTTATTTATTTTTTATCATTAATCCACTAATAGAGCAAAAAGTTAAAGATCTTCTTTAA
>JH431465.1:101541-158123 GCA_000239455.1 Strigamia maritima
TTTTTGCTCTATTAGTTTATATTATAACTAATTTTATAATTTATAATTTATTATAATTTCCGAATACCGGTTAGTATAACTGTTATTCTATAATCGGACAACAAAATCACGCGATTTTATCGCGATTCGCAGTTTTTGTTACCACACAAAAAAAAACGCGCGATTCCGTTTTGCGTTTTGCCCCAAAATCGTGCTATTTTTATAATTGAAAATTTTTCTAGGTTTCCACATGCAGCAAAAACACAAAGCCCATTCAAAAACTCCAGCACAACTCGTGCCACAACTCATAAAACGAGATTATCGTGCCATATTGGTCATGTGACTCGGGTTACACCTATAATACGAGTGACATGACCAAGGTAGCACGAAAATCTCGTGTTATGAGTCGTGGCACGACTCAAAACTCTGGTGAGTTTTCAATCCACAACTGCGCTTGCGCGGCTTGACAGTAGTAAGAAACTAAGCTTCACTGCATTGACTCACAGTAACATATGGTTAGAAAAACTAGTCAATACATAAAATTACAATGGTGTCGAAATCGTGTCAATCAAACACATTTCTATGCGTGACATTATTTAAACATGTGGGTGGTGTTGCAATTCAATATATTTTTCTTAATTCAAATTCTGTGCAACATTTATAATTCAACATGGGCATTGAGCGAGGGCAAATAATTTTAGTGCTGCTTACAATATATCAGATTACTGCTGTTCAGTTGGGTTTTATTGAAAATCTTCCATTAAGAAGTCGTGAAGATGAAGAACTGTTTAAGGAAGCAATGCTGGAAACAGTAAAAAATTAAATCGCTTATTTTATTGAATATAATTTATGTATTTATATATTTATTTATTTGTTTTCAGACAGAATTTATAAAATTTTATGGCTATCCTGCTGAAAATCACACTGTTTACACGACAGATGGTTACATTTTAACCATGCATCGCATTCCTCACGGCAAAAGTAATATCAACGGTACGGGTAAACGTAAACCAGTTTTGCTAATCCATGGTGTTCTCGTCACATCCTCGCTTTTTTTAGACAGTGGAAAACCTAGTTTAGGTAATACTGAATTTTTTTTTTAGAAAAAATGGGATGATAATATACAGGAAAGGTATCCAATTGTATAATTATTTTTCTTTTTAGGTTTTTACTTAGCTGATAAAGGTTATGATGTTTGGTTAGGCAATATGCGAGGAACCTTTTATTCACGCCACAAAAAGTACTCTCGAAAAAATAAAAAGTTTTGGGATTTCAGGTACTTTTAATTATTTCTGACTTCGACTTTAATGTTCCATTTATTTAATATTTTTGCTACAGCTGGGATGAAATAGCTCAATATGATGCTACTGCGATGATCGATTACGTGTTAAAAGAAACTGGTTTTACCAAACTTCCCTACATTGCTCATTCAATGGGGACAACTGTAGGGTTAGCTTTGTTTTCATCGCGTCCTGATTACCAAAAGAAGGCATAATACTTTTTTTTGACATCAATTTTATTTTTAATCTTATTATTACATTGAATTAGGTTTCAGGATTTGTTGCCTTATCTCCAGTAGGGGGTCTTGTCTATGCAACTACCCTATACAGAGTAGGAAGTCACTTTGAAACAATTTTAACTGTAAAGAAAAAATACTTACCCGTAACAAGTTATACAACTAATTTTTTCTTGGTTTCTCAAAGATTATTTCAAAACTCCTTGGGATGTATAATCCTCTTGGTCTTAACCCAAAACTTTTCAAGCTTGAAGCAAAATTTTGTCCATATCCAAATCCTGTGTTTTGTTCATTGAATACTAATTTGTTTGGAGGTTACAGTACGAACATACGAAACAATGTCAGTTTAAAACAATTGCACTTTTTGATCCATTCTCAGTTTTATATTTACAATTATAGAGTCGGGATTTTTTATATACAAATCATGGAGCGTCTGGAGCGTCGCTTAAAACTCTGAAGCACTTTGCACAGGTTACTTTGTTACATACAGTTCCTTATTGAAGTGAAACTTCCAAGGGAGCTTATTTCCAAGTTTCCTTTATTTCTATTTTTTGGAATATCAAATTTTCCGACTTTTAGTACTTATGGTCTGTTTTGCTTCGTGTTAATCATGACGCAACTGAAATAGGTAGTAAATGTCGGAAAAAACCTAAAGCCATAAAGGAAAACAATTGTCAGAAAGAGTTATTTGTTTCAGATGATGCGGAAAGAAGGGATGTATACCTATGACTACGGTTGGTTTGGTAATTTATTTAGAAAAAACAAAACGGTATATTATGAATATGAAATAATGTCATGAAATACAATACCTACTTTTTCATGTTAATAGTTATCTCCTTCAAAATATCCGCTTGATAAAATTTCTATACCAGTAGTGGTGTTTTATTCAGCTAATGATGCTCTTGCGGATCCTATAGATGTTCATTTGTTGGCTAGAAATTTGAGAAATCTAATAGGAATGGAATTAGTAGGACCTCCTATGATGAATCATGTTGATATGACATATGCAATTGATGCAAAAAATATTTATCAAGACAAGTTGTTAACGTATTTGAAAAAACTATAATATTATTGTTACTATTGATTAGTGATCAAATGTATATTAAAAGTAATAAATTAAAAATAAACATATTGACTAGTTATTTATCTTGTTGGTTTTACGCCGTGAAATTTAATTGACATAATCGAATACCATAAATAAAAAAATTTACATTCAAAGTTCAAGCAATATTTAGAGAAACGTCTTATTTCTTTTTGAAGGAACATTTTCATTTTTCTTACTTCGACTTTTGAAATAATCGAAGAGATAATGTAAAGGGGCACTCGTGTCGGTGCCTCTCGCGCCTCTACAGTTACATATGTGTAATACACATGCAACAGAAACCATACTTTACGTGTAGCTATTTTTCAAAGTATTGCTTTTTTCAATATTCCTTTATTGATCATAAATTGATCTTGTAGAATGTAATAACTACGTAGAACGTGTCCTGATTAAATGCATGAAATAAAAAATAAAAATTGCAGTATTTTGCAATTGTAGAGAAATTGAAATTCTAATAATTCTACTATTTCAAATATCAACCACACTTTTATTTCTTTTCCTTATTGATAGACAATTAGTTTTCCAAACACATGGTGTTCACAATATTTGCAAGCACTATTTTTTTTATAGTATACAACTACGTAAGAATAAAGAGGAAAATTGAAATTATTTTCTGAATAAGTGAAAACAACATATATACAGTATAAACACTCGGAAACACGAAGTTGCGTGCACATTGTTAAACACATGTGCTGTCTTTTAAATTTAACCTTGTTATTGTTACCACGTTTGCGGAAAATTCTAATACATAGAGTTGCTCGTGCTGGTCGGTTTGGCACCAAAGGTTTGGCTCTTTCACATTAAACCAAATATGACCCGTGGAATGTCCACGGTCCCTTCTAGTATCCAGTAAAGACTAAACTTCTGTTAGTCTCAAAAAGAGAAAGTCAAGTGATTTGCTTGATGATCAGGTCTAAATTGATCGTTACTTTTATTAAATCCAATTATATAAGGCCCCAAACCGAAGACCCCTGTTCCCATTGATTACAAATTCGTTGGGGGTTGTTTAGAGGAATGGGTGGTGGTTGAGAGTTGAGTAAACGAGTGAACATTTCAAATTTATTATCGTTTTTGCGATTTTAACTGTAAAATAACGTACATGTAACGTACGTGTATGCGGTTGATGCAAAAAATATTTATCAATATAAGCTATGAAAAACTATAAAAATGTTAATATCTTGAGAATCTAACTCGTAAAAACTATCGACGAGAGCGCACGCACGGATTCGTTGAATTCGAATTTCTGGGCGAATCTTATTGGTGGCGCGCCTATTGTTATGATTATTTAGCACTATGAAAAATATCCAAAAATAAATTTGTGTTTTATCCACCTCTAGCAAGGCATTCCACCTCAATTCAAAAATTGCGATGACGTGATGGGGATTTACATTTTGTTATATTTGTTGTTGTTGTCGTATTTGTATTTGTTTATTTGTTTGTTTGTTTATTTTTTACTTTTTCTGGATTTTTTTAGTTTTCTCGTTAGATTCTCTTCCCGAATACCACTCACGCTAGTGATTGTCGAAACAGCTTGCAACCATTCATTTTTTTACTCATTGGTAAAACCACTTTGCATCTAAAAATTGCGACCAGAATAAACCACTCGTGCCCTGCGGGCACTCGTGATTTATTCAGGTCGTAATTTTTGATGCCCTCGTGATTTTTACCGAGTAAAAATATTCATTGTTAGAAGCTTATTTCGACAATCACAGTATAGCGCTTGTGGTATAAAGGTGCATTTTCATTTGCGAGAGAATTTCTTGCGCCACAAAAAAAATCGCGCTACAAAAAAAATCGCGCCAACAATCGCACCGCTCTAAAAATAAAGCTCTAGCTTGAACATTTTCATTAGAGCTAAAAGAGCCACTTCTCGCTTTCAAAAATTTTGTAAAAATCAGTTGACATTTCATGAAATATACATTAGTGTGAAATGTTCAGTGCCGGATTTCTGCCTAGGCCTACAAGGCCCCGGCCTAGGGGCCCAGCCAGCCTAGGGGCCCCGGTGGTTGTATGATTCTATAAATTTTATAGAATAACGTAACTGTAGTAACATAGACTATTATTCTGATGTTTATTAAAGTCATTAAAGTCGATTAAAAATTATATGTTCTGTAATAGTGCATTTAATTTGCTGAATTTCCAAAATAGCTTCGAGATTGTGGGGGCCCAAATGTCAAGTGCCTAGGGCCCCTGGGTTTCTAAGTCCGGGCCTGGAAATGTTTAGCATCAAATATTGCTGAATTTATTATTTTTTGGCTTTTCTGGATGTGGATGGCATTGATTAATCAAGATTAAAAATTCAAGTGGAGGAAAAAAAATCAGTGCCATTTGCAATTGTGGGTGGAGCCTGTTCAAATGCCAAAACTGTTGGTTCAGATTGACACATGGCGCGATTTTAGGCGCGATTTTGTGAGCAAAGCTAGACTTGACAGAAGCTCGCGAGAAACAGAATTGCGCCAACAATCGCGCGCCTTTGCAAGTCTAGCTTGCATGAAAATGGACAAGCGTGCGATTTTTGTCGCGCAATTATTGAAAATTAGGCGCGAGAAATGGCAAATGAAAATGCACCTTTACAACTGATTATTAAACATAAACTTTGTATCTTAATGCCCGTTCTCTTGCCCCTAAACTTGATGACATCTGTGGACTAGTGCACATTTACTCCCCGGACATCATTGCTGTTACTGAGACATGGCTTGGCCACGAGTGTGACACCGATCTAATCAACATCCCTGGCTACTCCTGCACCCGCCAGGACCGGAACTCTCATGGTGGTGGTGTGTGCCTATATTTCTTAGACTGTTTCTCCATCAACAAAGTTACCATGTCCTGTGACCTGGGTTTCGAGGGCCTTTCCGCGACTGTGACTTGCGCCACGTGTGCGTTTCATGCTACGGTTTTATATCGCCCTCTTGCTGTTCCGTGGATTTGGGTTTGTGATTTTCTCGCTGACCGGCTCCCTACCAATATTCCTAATATTGTGTTTGGGGACTTTAACATTAACTTCCTGGCTCCTCCGAATGACCGGAACTACGCATTTTTCCACACATCCACTCTCTGACCAGAATCACTGCTACCTCATCTACCCTCATAGACCAGGTGTTTACAACCTCAGAGTTCACCGCCACCAACACCTACCTTTTTGACCACTCCAACCTGGATCACAAGGTTGCCCTGATTAGTTTTTATCTCCCACAACGTAACGCTGTTATCCCCCGTTGTGTTAAATATGCCAAATGCAATATTGCCGCGATCGATTGGGCGTCTCTGTTTTCCGATATTACTGCTATATTGATTGGAATTTCATTGATGATTTGCAACATCCGGACCTCATTATCTCATGTTTCACACGACACATGAATGAAATTTTGGACAAACATGCCCCCCTTTTCTGTACGAGGCGACCCCCTCAGTATAAGGCTTGGTTGACTCCCGCCCTTACAGCAATCCTTCGAGTAAAGTCTAGGTCTTATAAGAACTTTATCCTGGGGACCGGCTCCCGAAGTGACTATACCACTAGTAAAAATCATTTCCAAGCGGCCTGTCGACAAGCTAAACGCTGCCTGTACCTTCGCTACAGCAACACCAAGGACATCTGGAACCTTATCAAAGGGAATGTATCACAGAGTAATGCCACGTTTCCCAGTTCTCTTTGTGCTCAATATGCATTGTTCTGTAACAATCCCCTCAACATCCAGACCCATCCACTCCCAGCGTATCCCAGAGTCGTTACCCCCAGTGGGGCCATCCACTATTTTGCTTGCGTTACTAATGATGATGTTGTCCTTGCCATTGCGAGGACTAAACCCCCTGCTGGTAATGATAGCTTCCCGAAAATCTTTACCAAGACGGTTCTTCCTGGCATTATACCCCAAATTGTTGCTATGTTTCAGGCTATCATCAACAGTGGCCACTATCCCACTGTCTGGAAAAAGTCTATGATAACCCCCATCCACAAGAGTGGTGATCCACAAACTCATACTAATTACCGTCCCATCTCGGTTCTCCCATACCTTAGCAAACTGTTTGATGAGTGCGTCCTTAAGCAGATTAGTGTGCGTATCCAACAGTGCATCCCCCAAAACCAATTCGGCGCGAAGCCTAATGTTACCTGCTCTCATCTCCTTCTCACCATCCATGTCGTGGCTGCCCTAAACTGTAACCTCGTGCACATCCTTGCCAAAACTGATGTCTCTAAAGCGTTTGATACTCCTCCCCGGCCCCTCCTTATTGAGTGTCTCAGTACTCTTGGGATCCGTGGTGAGTGCCTTGGTGTTCTTACTTCCTATTTAACTAATCGGCAGATGGTTATCTCGGGAGACAGCACTGCCCATGCTTACTCTTCCGACCGCGGGACCGTCCAAGGTTCTAAATTGGGTCCCCTTCTGTTTGTGGCCTTCCTGGTCCCTCTTTTCCACCTAAGCTACCAAACCTCGGTCCTGGGCTTTGTCTACGATAACATCCTCCAAATCTCCTGCCCGCGGAGCGAGCTGACTAACCATCTTGCAATGATTAGGTCCGATATCATGCTGATGGAGAGGTGGTATCGGGACCATGATATGCAGCTTAATAATGACAAGACGGATTTCCTCACTATTGACAGGCTAAATCCTGATGTTACCACCACTAAAATCCTTGGCGTCATTTTTGATAGCCAGTACACCTTTACTCCCCATCAATAGTGTGTGGTCTTTGTGCTTTTCATGGGTTCCTTTTTCTATGTAATTACTCAACCTTGAGTTTGAATTAATAATAAATAAATAAATAAATAAATAACCAGAAAACAAAATTTAAAATGTACAGTGAACGCTTTCTAGACGGGACGGAAAAAAGCGTCCTGTCCACAGTGTCCGGCCTTGTGGGTGACGTCCTGCATGATTAAAA
The DNA here is from genome assembly GCA_000239455.1 of Strigamia maritima. Taxonomy (NCBI): domain Eukaryota; kingdom Metazoa; phylum Arthropoda; class Chilopoda; order Geophilomorpha; family Linotaeniidae; genus Strigamia; species Strigamia maritima. The sequence goes on from JH431465.1 coordinate 109,023, forward strand.
CGATTTGGGTCCAGGAATATGTGTCCTGTGTACAGGGCTGGCCCGTCTAGAGAGCATTCACTGTAGTAAACATACGGTTTGATTTGTCAGAATGTTATTAATTGCCTAGCAAACAATTTATCTAGCACTTAAATACATACAATAAATGTGCTTATTACAATTTAATTACATGCGTAGAGGAAAATCTTTAATCTAAATAAGAAAGTTTTGTGAGAATGTGTTTTATCAGTTTAAACTGTTATTATGTGCCTTACAGTTCATAATAGAAAAATAGACTATTGTTATTCAAACAGCTGTAACATTGAACGCTTCCTTCTCTAGTCTGATTTGAGGTTAATGCCATGTATTAGTTGCCCTTAATGCCCACCGATATGCATTTCAATACGCAGTACATAGTCTTATTACATGTTGTGACTTGTCAAATAACTACAGTTCAGTTATTACATTTTGTTAACGATATACCATTGAATAGTCCCATGGATGAAGACCTGTACCAGGAAGCAACTATGGAAACAGTAAGATATCTTAATGTGAATATTAATGCACATGTGCATATATATATCAATATTTCTATTAATTTCAGACAGAATTGATAAATTTTTATGGCTATCCTGCTGAAAATTATACTGTCTATACAGTAGATGGTTATATATTAACGATACATCGCATTCCTCATGGAAAACAGAATTCTGGAAATGTAACGAGAAAACCCATATTACTTATGCACGGTATTCTTGCTTCTTCCGCTTATTTTATAGAAAGTGGAAAACCAAGTTTAGGTAAATGACTAGCCAGCCATTTAAAAATTTCAAAACAATTAATATTACTGTACTCTCTTTACTTCCTCACTGGTATTTGCATTTTCGCACTACTTATCAGATGTACATTACTTTTTTAGGGTTTTTCTTGGCTGATAATGGCTATGATGTGTGGCTAGGCAACATGCGTGGAAACTTTTATTCGGATCATACAAAATATAATCGAAAAGATAAACAATTTTGGGATTTCAGGTAATTAAAACTTAAACAGTAACAAATTTTTATCGTGAATTTAGTTACTTTTTACAGCTGGGAAGAAATGGCTGAATATGATGTTCCAATGATGATAGATTTTGTCTTAAAAGCAACGAGTTTTGAAAAATTGATGTACGTGGCTCACTCAATGGGAACTACTGTGAGCTTTGCTCTATTTTCAACACAGCCAGACTATCATAAAAAGGTTCTTTTTTTGTCATGTTGTTGACTTTAATTATTGTTTGTAATTAGGTTTCAGGATTTATTGCCTTATCCCCAATAGGCAGTTTGGTCTACGCTCCTACATTACTTAGATGGGCTGCTAACTTTAAAGATAATATAGAGGCAAGACATAAGTTTAAATTGAATTATTTGGTTTAGCAAATAGAAATAACAAACAAAGTTAGAAAAGCAATTTAGACAAAAGTCTAAATCATGTTCTCTTGTTATTCCTGCAGTTGGTTATCAATATATTTGGAGTATCCTCGGTCCCAAATCTTAAACCAAAATATTTTAAACTGGAAGCCAGCTTTTGTCCTGAATCCGATCCAATTTTGTGTTCACTTGGCATAGCTTTGTCTGGAGGATATAGCGAAGACCTACGAAATAAAGTAAATTGAAAATACTTTGAATTGCAGCATTCACATTTTTTTTACTTTTGTTAATATTTTTTATAGAGTCGGGATTTTTTATACGCAATTCATGCATCAGCTGGAGCATCATTCCGAACTCTGGATCATTTTGCTCAGGTTTCATATAAAATTATTCCCTTCATTTTCCATTTAGGGGCCATATATCCGCACTAACGCCATGGACTGACAACACCGAATGGCCAAAGAATGCCCACATATGGGCAGTTTTCTGTAAACGGAATGGTGTTGTGAGTACTATAGGCTTTAGATCTGATTAACCCTGTTATCATGTTGGTAAACTGTAAAATAGACATTAAGCTTAAAGGGTATCCGACATCACAGTTTTTATTGGTCTATTGGATCAAGCATCGTTTAAAACCCTCACAGATTTTTAAACAGGGTTTAAACTCAAAGCTGAAGTTGTGAAAACGAGCAGACGACAATACGAAAAAGTAAAAGCTAAAAGCAACGAAATTGCGTGATTTGTTACCAGTTGTTAAGTATACCCCATTCATTTAACATAAAGAATACCAACTGTGACGTCAGAAACAGCACCCTTCAGCAGTGGCCAACAATGTCCCTCACCAAGCTCAAATGATCGGTTTGATACAAAATGATATTTTTTAAAGGTTTTCCGATAACTTTAAAAAATAAATAAAAATCAGTTAGCCATTTTAAAGGGTATCGAGAATCATTCAGGTATAAAATGTTTGATGTCGTAAACCCTTTAAAAAACATTTAATCTCGTCACTCGTTCCGGAATGAAATTTGTAAAATTATTATATATAAATTATTTTCAGATGGCTCTAAGAAAAGGATTATATAGATACGACTATGGCAGATTTAAAAATTTATTTATGAAATATAAGAAGGTTCGTATTGTTCTTCAGTATAAAAAGAATATGAAAAAGAACTGGGAGAATAAACAACTTCAAGGTCAAGTGTAATCAAAATTTTAATTTTAATATGTGAAAGACTGTTAAAAATAACATGTATTTCATTTTTTAGAATATTTTATTGTTCCATATTTATTATTTTATAGCAAAAACATTTACTAAGTTTACACAAACATGCTTTTCTGGAAAATGACATCATCATTTATCAAGCGGAAAAGTGAAACTACAGTGAATACTCTATTTTTTACTTTTCCCACTTAAAAAATGATGACGTCATTTTCCAGAAAAGCATGTTCATGTAACTAAACTCCGTTTCTAAAACATTGCGAGAAACTCCCATTGGTTGGAGCCTGTTTGCTTGCACATTAATACAAAAAAACTGCCTATATGGTCATTTTTCTGATTGTTTATGATCGTTTTTTGTTCGTTTTATGTTCGTTTAAGTTCGTTTAGGTTCGTTTATTTTCGTTTATGTTCGTTTATGCCTTTTTATGGTCATTTTTCGAATTATTTTTTTAAGTCTATTAAAAAATTGCTGGGAAAAGGCTCTGGCCAATGGGAGTTTCTTGCAAAGTTTTGGAAACAGAGTTTAGATTAAATTACTAAGTTTACATGAACTCGCTTTTCTGGAAAATGACGTCATCATTTCTCAAGTGGAAAAGTAAAAAATGGAATATTCTCTCTAGTTTCCACTTTTCCACTTGATAAATAATGACGTCATTTTCCAGAAAAGCGTGTGTCTAATTGGCTTGCCTTGTTTGTCATGCAATGCATCATGGTCAAACAAGCATTAATATTTAATCGACGTGATTGTTAACAAAACAACCATCTGCGCATGCGCACAGGCAAGAAATTCGACCAAACCTGAGAACTAGTTCTAGGTCGTTTAAATTTTAGGATTGGGAACGTCATTCGATCATGATTGCATTTTTGCTAAGGAATATTGAAATTGTTATAAAATAATAAATATACAACAATAAAATATTCTAAAGAATGAAATACATAACATATTAAACATTTCACATACTTATTAAAATTAAAATTTTGACTAGACTTGACCCTTCAGTGCATTTTTTTTTTTAAAAAAAAAAGTGTTCAACAAAATTTGCAACTTGTAATTTTTTTCACAAAAGTTTTAAACAATAATATTGAATCATACTTTTTTAATTACAGACGACTCCACCTCAATATTTCTTAAATAAGATTTCTATACCGGTAGTATTATTTCATTCAGCCAATGATGCTTTTGCAGATCCTTTAGATGTTACTATACTGAGTAGAAATTTACCAAATTTATTAGGAATTGAATTAGTTGGCCCACCTACAATGAATCATTTGGATATGATTTACGCTCTTGATGCAAAAAATATTTATCATGATAAGCTTTTATCCTATTTAAACAAAATGTAATGATTTAGAGCAATTTTATCAAAACCCTGATAACTGAAAAGGTTATATTTCTAAAACAACTGGTACACTCTTCATTTATTTTTGCTGTTTTAATAAACAAAAGCATACGCGCTTTTATTCATTCAATCAACATGTGTCTTTTGTTATCACAAACCAAAGATAATAAGATTATGAAAAATATATTTGAAACACGAGTGTAATATCTTTCAGTGCATTTAAATTAGGTCTACAGCCAGAGCCCAGAGTTGATATATGAAATAATTTGTCACTTTATCTTTTAAACACTGAATATGCAAATAATTTTTAATTGCATAATTCAAAAATATAATACATTTGGCCACAAACACGTTATAATAGTTGTTTACAAGCCGTTAGTCCGTCGCTGCGCTTCCGGGTTGTTACTGGTGCAGTTAGGACTAAATATTTCGAGTTTGGTTGTCATCGGCGACGCCGTGTTGCCACGAGCTCAAACAATACGAATCCCGTTGGGACAAAACCATCAAACCACACGTTCCAATGGTCGTATTGTATTGTAATTGTAATGAGGTTTGGACGTGTGCCAGACACTTGCCCTTTGGAAATGGCACGCCCCATGGGGTGTTGCCATAGCAAACCAACCAAATTTTGCACCCGAATTTCAGGGGACCATGCGATCTGCGCATGCGTCCCAGTGCAAATCACTAGTTTGCACACTGAATCTTGACTCTTTTTCCACTTGCCTTTGACTCTTTTTCCACTTGCCTTTGACTCTTTTTCCACTTGCCTTTGACCTGATCACATCATCAACCTCTGCTCACCCCAGACCCGTTGATTTGTGATATTATCAAAGAGGCACGGAAAAGACTCATCTCAACCACTGGTTACTTGTTCAACTAGGAATGTTGAACACGGTAAATATAGTACAGAATATTGCGTTTATTGTGGTTTGACTCAATTGAGGTCAAACTACGAATCCAGAAAGTAAGATTGTGGCATACGAGTCTTACTTTCCCGCCAAAAGTGACGATTAGAAGCCTAAAAAGACGCCGCCAGCCGTTTCCCGCCGAGAACCAGCCGACGCCGACTTCGAGAATAGTTTTTTCTAGTCATTTATCTTTATCCTAATCCTATAGATATATGCGAATAATATCTCTTATAAATATATTACTTACTTTGGATACCTTATTTGATTATTGGTTCGAATAAACCTCTTTGTGAATTTTGAATTGAATGAAACAAGTTCTCTAGGTACTTATTTCATTCTCCCGCGCAATTTGGAGTAAGTAGTTTTATCATATCCCCTACACACCTCTGTTTATTAGCCTCGAGTAAGTCTGTTTTACAGCATCCCCTCGTGATTCAAAGTTTGAACTCGCGGCCGTTACTCATTCTCCTTATATTTGCAATTAATTTAGTGTTAGAAATCGTGATTGCGACACTAGCGGCGGGGTATTTTGCACTCGCTAAACCCTGACCCCTGATTCCTAACCTAGCTTAACCTAACCTCAACCGGTGAACGTATGCGCCCAAACAGACAAATCATTGTGGTTTGGTTGATGTCAATATGTCATGTTCTGTGCCATTGTTACCATAGATGGCAAATGCATAGGCAAACCCCGTTGCAATTACACCCTACACGGCTGGTGGCCCGTCGCTTTGCTTCCGGGTTTTTTTTGTCCCAACCCCCACCTTAACCCCAGCCTTTTACCTAATCCGGGATCTTTTCTTCCCCAGACCCTAACCCTGGCTCTGGCCTTATATATATGTATATATTTATACGCCTGCAAAACACACGCAATGTAGTCAGCACTTTTAGCATTTGATACGCAGAGAGATGAACTGGTCCGCCAATTGATAACGATAGCAGACAGTAAGCGGCCATAACTCTGATGGTTGATTGTTGTTTGTTTGGTTGTCATTGGCACTTGCCGCAAACTCAAACAATGCACAAACACAACAATCGCAATCAAAAAATTGTTAGCCGCAGCGCTGTAGGCGTGTCGCCCTCATTACAACGACACACCCATTATAACTGCGTGGTACGATAGTGCCGTCTTACTGGGTTTAAACCTTACTATATATAGTATTCCCGGAAACAACGGCATGCCGGTAATTACGAGTCTGACCAGTTTTTGACAAGTAGACAACTGGTCAATTAGTAATCAAATGGACAAAATGCCGGAAAATTCGAATTATCCGGCACCCTGGTCTGATTCGCCATTATATATAGATATAGATAAGGAAGTTGATTTCATTGTTGGTGATTTAGCAGCGTGAAGAACGAGATAGTTTCTAGCGCTACGTAACTTCAGTTAACATTGAAATGTTTTCTTTCCGAGAACGTTCTGTGAAACTCTATTTATTTATCATTTTAATAATTTTTGGTGATGTAAGCAGTATATCATTTTTGTCCGATGATTTTATTATTAGCGTAGCAAGTAAATTTGCACAATTAATTGGACTACCAAAACCGATACCGGAAATAATGGAAGAAGCAAGTTTAGAAGCCGTGAGTATTCGGGCACAAATACTAGGCGGGTTCGAAAATGATTTTGCACTGAACGACCAGTGCAACTGATAGTGTAAATGTCAAGTTGCACGACTGACTTTTCGAGTTAAAATATTGCTTATGCATTTACACTGGAATTTACACTGGAATTTACACTAGAATTTACACATAATTCACACAAATATGGCTGCCGTAATAAACAAACAAGCTGTATGGAGCAGTTATTTTTCAGCAATCACATCATTCTTGCCTGCTTTTCTTTTACAAGAAAAGTAACATTAGATATTAACAATTAGTAACAAATAGTAACAATAGTAACAATTTTGAGAATCATGCACATTGTTACTACTTACATTCGAAGCGAGGATTCAAGATGGCGGCAAATACAACACTTTAAACGTCAAATTCCGTTGCACGTGCATTTGCACGACAAAAATGGGTCGTTTCCGTTTAACACGGTTGCACGACGTTTACACGAATTAATTCGTGTAAACAACGTGCAAATTAAAATTTAAACAGTGTAAACGTGGTTACACTCGTTTAAATGACTTTTCGAACCCACCTACTGCAACAAATTTTAAAATTTTTGGTGGACCGAAATGAAGTTAGATTTAACTAAACGCCATATAGAAGCAAATATACAGCTTAGTCAACAAAATATCAATCAATATGAGTTCTCTTTCTACACATTAATTTTCAGACTAGTTTAATACGAAAGTATGGGTACCCTGCAGAGAACCACACAGTAACAACTGTGGATGGATATATTTTAACCCATCATAGAATTCCGCATGGAAGAAATGGAAAGCTAAATGAATCGGCAATTCCTGTTCTACTCATACATGGCATGAATTGCGAATCTACACAGTGGTTTGATAACGGCCCTGAAAGTTTAGGTAATACATTATATTTATGTCATGAAACTTTGATTCTAAAACTCTTATCTTAGCCTTCGTTTTGGCCGATGAAGGATATGATGTCTGGCTAGGAAATACACGCGGCACTTCTTACAGCGATCATTCAACATTTACTCGAGATGATGATCGATTCTGGAATTTCAAGTAATCACTTATCTGCCTGTATTGTCCAATTGCGTAGTTCGCCTAAACTTAAACTTACAAATAAATGTGAATCTAATCTAACCGTACAACCCCGGATCAGATTTTCTATTAAAAAAAATACAAAAACCACAACAAACCATCACTTTAAACTATTTTAGTTTAGACGAAATATCGGAGCACGATGTGGCACCTTTAATTGACTACACATTGAATATAACAGGATTTTCAAAATTACTTTACATCGGGCAATCTATGGGAACAGCTGTATCGTTTTACATATTTAATACAAATTCTGAATATAACGAAAAGGTACTAATAAAATGTAAATACTTTTAACTGTGTATAATTTTAGTTTAAATTGTATATTTAGGTTGCAGGAAATATTGCATTAGCTCCTGCACTACACCTTAAATATTCAACTTTCTTGATGCGACCAATTCTTCAATTAAATGAGCAAATTAGGGTACGTATGCAAAATAATTAGGTTTTATTTAAGTTTTTTTTAATCCTATTTTCATACGTTAAATACAGTACCTGAGTAACATGTTTAACAAGCATTCATTAGTAGCGCTAAGCCCTCTAATTAAAAAACTACAACTGATTTTTTGTCCAAGTGATAATCCAATCATTTGTGAGCTTAGTATGAGCATAGCGGTTGGATATAATCCTTACCTTCGTAATATGGTACATTCATGAATACAAAATTAATTTCAGCAAATTGGTATATTCTTAATTTGTTTCAGACTAGAGTCCCGATTTATGGTAACCACTGCTCAGCTGGTTCATCTCTAAATATTTTAATTTACATTGCTCAGGTTTGTGCATAATATTTGACAATCCCATAGTGACTGAAATGGCGTAACATTTTTTTCTAAGTGTATCAATAATGATGAAATAAGAAAATATGATTATGGAAAATCAGAAAATCTTAAAATATACGGTTCGGTATGACAAATATGAAATTATTAAAATTTAGATGAAACAAAAAAAAAATTAGTTTCTTGTTTCACCAAAATTTTAATACAGATTTTAGTTTCTTGTTTCTTTTAAAAGGAATTCCCGCCATCAATAAATGAGAGCATAATGACAGTTCCTACAGTTTTAATCCATGGTGCAAATGATGTAATGGCTTCACCCCTGGATGTAGAGATAGGAAAAAAAAAATTGCAAAATCTTGTCGATACCTATTTGCTCCCACATCCTATGGCTATGCATACGGATTATATGTTCGCTAAACACGGAAAAGAATTTTTGTATGATAAAATAGTTATCTACTTGAGACAATTGTGGAAACAATAGATTCGATCCATGGAGAATAGGGAAGAGCACTCCTGGCAAATTATTTAATCCTTGCTCCTGTTGGTCGGTGCCTAGTTGGTCAGTTGAGAAATGCAGGAAAGTATTCCTAACCTATTCAAATTTCCTGTGCGTAACTGCTCTCCTAGTTTTGTTTTTCCTATTCTGTGATACAGTATTACTCCACAGTATTACTCTGAATGTAATAAACTATATTTAATAATCTAAAAACTAAAAATTATGTAATTGAAGATTAAGTTCTATTGTGCCAATTTAGACGAGTATTGATATAAATTGATATAAAAAAATCAGTCGTAATTATATCCTTCAGTGTAACAAGAAAAAGAAAGTGTAATAGGGGTGAAAGATTAGACAACTTTCCTACATCACATGTGGCTGACAGTGCTGGACCTCGGTATTAACACTTTGTTTATTTTGCTGTTTCATAAAAAAAATATTCCAAATGTTCAAAACAAGTTTTCATACTGAACAAAAGCAGCCAAAAGTGCACTTATGTTCAAACATACTTTTATTTATTCAATCAACATATGGCCTTTTGTTAGGAGTTCATCAGATTATAAAAAAATCTTAAATTGTGTAAACCCTTTTGTAAGTTGTATCTACAGCTTGATAGAACATAGGCAGAGTTGAAAATTGATAATTTAATCAGCCAGATGCAGTAAAATAACAATAACCTAAACAGAAGTTCAAATAATGTATAGAAAAGTTAATTTTTATTACTGGTGAAGTTTTAACTTTGAAATGTTTTCTTTTCGAGCACGTTCCGTTAAACTCTATTTGTTTACAATTGGAATAATTTTTCGTGATGTGAGCAGTATACCATTTATAGCAGATGATGCTATTATTAGCGTAGCAAGTAAATTCGTACAATTAATTGGACTACCAAAACCGATACCGGAAATAATGGAAGAAGCAAGTTTAGAAGCCGTGAGTATTCTGGCACAAATACTGCAACAAATATTAAAATTTTTTCGTGGACTGAAATGAAGCAAATATACAGCTTAGTCAACAAAATATCAATCAATACGTGTTCTCTTTCTACACATTAATTTTCAGACTAGTTTAATACGAAAGTATGGATACCCTGCAGAGAACCACACAGTAACAACTGTGGATGGATATATTTTAACCCATCATAGAATTCCGCATGGGAGAAATGGAAAGCTAAATGAATCGGCAATTCCTGTTCTACTCATACATGGCATGAATTGTGAATCTACACAGTGGTTTGATAACGGCCCTGAAAGTTTAGGTGATACATTATATTTCTAGTCTTAGTCTCAAGTTTCATTCTAAAACTCATATCTTAGCCTTCGTTTTGGCCGATGAAGGATTTGATGTCTGGCTAGGAAATACACGCGGCACTTCTTACAGCGCTCATTCAACATTTACTCGAGATGATGATCGATTCTGGAATTTCAAGTAATCATTTATCTGCCTGTATTGTCCAATTGCGTAGTTCGCCTAAACTTAAACTTACAAATAAATGTGAATCTAATCTAACCGTACAAGCCCGGATCAGATTTTCTATTAAAAAAATAATACAAAAACCACAACAAACCATCACTTTAAACTATTTTAGTTTAGACGAAATAGCAGACCACGACGTGTTACCTTTAATTGACTACACATTGAACAAAACAGGATTTTCAAAATTACTTTATATTGGGCAATCTATGGGAACTGTTATATCGTTTCGCATGCTTCATTTCAATCCTGAATACAACAAAAAGGTAATAATAAAATAAGTAAATTGTAAGAATTGTTCAATTAAATTTAAATCAATTTAAATCAAGTATATATACTCTAGGTCGCAGGTAATATTGCATTAGCACCTGTACTGCAGATTAAATATTCAACTTTTTTGTTGCGACCACTTCTTCAATTTCATAAGGAATTAAGGGTATACAAAATTATATGGGTTTATTTAAATTGCCAAATTGTTTGTATATGTTAAATAGCAACTCAGTGACATAGTTGGCAAGCATTCGTGGATATCTGTGAACCCTCTAGCTAAAAAACTACAAATGATTTTTTGTCCAAGTGATAATCCATTTATTTGTGAACTTAGCATGAGCTTAACGGTGGGATATAATCCGTACCTTCGGAACAGGGTATGGTCCATCAAGTTAATTTGAGCAAATCAAATCGAACTACTGACAATTTGTTTCAGACTAGAATCCCAATATATACTAGCCACTGCACAGCTGGTTCATCTCTAAATATTTTAATGTACATTGGTCAGGTTTGTGCACAATATATGAAAATTCCTCAGAGGCTGAAAAGTCATAAATTATTTTCCTAAAAGATGCTCAATACCGAAGAAATTCGAGAATTTGATTATGGGAAGTCAAAAAATCTAAGAAGATACGGTTCAGTATATGACAAATATAATCGTAGTGAAAAATAAAAATATATCGTAGCATTTTTTTTACGAAGGAATTTCCACCGAAAATAAAAAAGAACTTGATGACAGCTCCAATAGTTCTCATCCACGGTGCAAATGATGTACTGGCTTCACCTCTGGATGTAGAGATAGGAAAAAGAAAATTGCAAAATCTTGTTGATTCTTATTTGCTACCACAACCTTTGACCATGCATACGGATTATATGTATGCTAAACACGGAAAAGAATTTTTGTATGATAAAATTATCGACTACTTGAGACAAATGTGGAGCATGAGCAATCAATAGTGTCAATCCGTCGTATAACAAAATACCTATAAGGGAAAGGCAGAAGTCCTGCTTCGGTGCCTTTGATCTCCAGTTTCAATTCATGCACCGCAATCCATTTTTGTGTTACTCTGTTGTCTTCCTAACAAAATTAAATTTTTATTGTACAAACTTAGTCAAAAAAGATATAAATCAATATAATAACAATACTTGCGATTAAAATCAGGTTTACAAAAAATGCTTATTCATTTAAATCGCCAATCATATTATCAGAGGCGCCAATACTTGCCTCTCCTGACATCTACCAAGTAAAAGAATAAAATGACCTTTCATTTTAGAATACAAGATTGAAGAATGGATATTTTTCAGATATGTCTAAATATCTTGTCATTTCGGATTCGAATCGGATCACCGGAAGAAAAAAAGTCGATCGAGACAAAGTACGGATTCAACAATAAACAGATCGCACGATCTCAGCGAGTATGGCGTTTTTGAAGTGCCAAATATATTTACTGTACTTGCTTCGAAAGCTTCGAAACACACTAATAAAAGTTTTCTAGCAACGTCACCCACAATTCAGTTCGAATCCGTCTTGCTGAGATTGGTCTATTATTAGCTAATTTTAGAAAATGACGGCAGAAACTAAAAAAATTCATGGCTTCAGATTAATAAAAAATGAAATTTATTTTGTATTAAACATCAATTAAAACCATACACTTAAACCTTGGACGAATACGGTAACTAATCGGCTATCAACTCATTGTTTTTCTCGTTTCCTGTTGTCATGTCCCAACTGCGGTTCAACGCGGGCTCAACAATTACGCCATGACGTCATTAAAAATGCTTAAATAAATAACCCTATTCTGAGTCAAGCAACATCGTCGCATCAAGGGCCCGATAATGGTAATTTCTTGATTTAATTTCTTTACTTTATTATGTCTGTATCGAATTTTCTTTCCGTAATGAAAACTGCAATTTAAAAAATTTAATAAACTACTCTTTATTTATACTTCGGCATTAGTGATGGCGGGACTACGTTAGCGTGGATTGGATCCAACATCGGATCGGATTTTATTTCATTCTACTTGTAGGCCGTAGCAGACCAGAAGGTAAGAAAGTAATAATAATATATCTTGGAAACTGAGATACCGTATTCATTTTTATTTTTAAAATTGAGTGTTTTTTTTACCAGCAAAAGTTTATTTACTTCGGTACCGGTGTTTGTATTTTCCAAAATCCCAATATTGTATCTGTTTCATTTCTCTGTTTTCATGGTCCACAAATATTCTGTCAGCATTTAACTAATGTCATCCAAAGAATTGCCTTACCCCAAGGTTAAAATGATCTCAAAAATCAAAGGTATAAGTTTAATCTAAGAAGTAATCAGAATTGTTATTTTGTCGAATTAGCGCCGCGCGGCGCTTATTGCAAACTGTAGCCAGGGGGCGCGGCGGGAATTCGAGGGCGGCGATTTAATTGTTTTGATGTAAATTACGCATCTTTCTAAGTTGTTTTTAGTAGTAGATTAAAAACAACTTAAAAAGTTGCGTTTGGCTATGCAAACTTATTTAAAACGTTTGCATTTACTGTACTTGTATATGTACTCTGTATAGTAGAGAAGAAAACCAATTGTAAAATCACTTTGATGAAAATGGCTTAAAATTTTTATAAAGAATTTCACAATTTCGCAGAGCGCGCTCGGTCGCGCCTTCTGGTGATAGGTGAAAAGGCTTATTCTCTACCACACAGAGTGTATAAAGTGCATATTAAAATTGATTAAAATCGTTTAAAATTGATCAAAATCCATTTAAATCGAATAATCGCCGCGACGGGAATTCAAGTGCGGCGCAAAGTACAGCTGGGGGCGCGGCGGGAATTTGACAAAATACGGTATACAGGGTGGCTAAAAAAAAGTGGCCTCATATGAGGTCACTTTTCTTGGGCCACACTGTAATTTATGAATTGTTTTATGTACCTAGAAATTATTTTGTTTAACAGTTTGTAAATTGCATGTGTTGACTAAAAATTCAAGGATATTTCGTCATTTTGTAATCGTTATATGTAGTGTTCTTAGGATTTTAGTCTTGTCTTCCATTTAAAGATAGTTCGAAATGAGTGTTTCCCGTCGGCGGACACGAGGACTGTAGTAGTTGAACCCTAGTTGAAAATAACTCCATATCCAAATATCAAATACCACAATATATACTTTCAGTACACTATATGTCATTAACCAATGGGAGTTTCGTGCATGAATTGTAAAATAGAGTTTGGTGTGCGTCATCTGAGCAAAGTTTATCCCATTAACTATTCAATTTTTAATGCAGGGCAACTTTCTAATAAGAAATTGTAGTCACCGCGATAGTACTTTAATTTGCAGATTGAGGATAAATTTATTTCACTAAATGATGAGAAATGCAAAATACTGACACAAGTTACTGTACTCTATACACCACAAGATAAATCTAAAACTAGCAAGTACTTAAAATTGATTATAAAAGTAATACTAATATTGAGAGATGGTAATCATTAACAATTTACCAAAAGTATTTTGCAACTACAAATGTATTTAAATGCTTACAATACTTTATACATACACATTTTCTATGAGCAATAGCATAAAAAGAATAAGAAAATGGAGAAGAATTCGTCATTTAATTAGCTGTGCCTGAAATATGTTATTTTTTAATATATGTTTTTTATTTTACAATATGTGAAATGGGGGGAAACGTACGTTTTAAATCCCACGGAGCATCGTAGTTCTTTGCTACTTTATTTTTGCTTTCCGGCATCGGAGGTGGCGGTGGGGGTGGTAATAAACCGTTTCGTTCATTGTCGGTTTGAAGCATGCTATAGAAGCAAATTCAGAGTACTTGTTAATTTTAAAAATAGTAAAAACATTTTTCATTGTGGAAATAATATATTAAACTTAAATGCTGATTACAAACCGTTGTGAGGAAAACTCCGGTGGCTGTTGGTTTAGGGGAACTGATGGAATGGACATTGCAACACTCTTTAGTATTGAACGATTTGGAGTCAGTGGACCTTGGTTGCCTTTTTTGTGAACTGGAAGTTATATTAGAAGTTTAGAACACTGGGTGATAACAGGAGGAGATCTGGTGGTATAGCCATAATAAAAGTAGGCACAGGCCGAACTTACTTTGAGAATAGAATGGTAGCGAGTTTGAGTTGTACGAATCTGACATGGGAGGAGCTGTTGGCATTTGATTTCGAAAACTAATCATTTCATTAGATGTCATTTTGCTGCCTATAAATCACAAATTTTACAACATTCCTACGGTGTAATTTTTAAAAAATTTAAGGGGTGAAATTTAAGTGAATGATTTGTAAAATACCTGGTCTAGGATACATCATGGGTTTTCCCTAAAATAAGAAAATGATGAATCTTAATTTATGTTATGAGGATTCAAATATTCTTCAACTATAGGATAGGTAAATGGCCACTTTGGTTAACAAATAACAGCAGTGTTAAGTTTTATGTATAAACCAGCGTCTTCCAAACTTACAGCCTCTTTTGTTTATTAAATTACTTACATCAACAAAGTCTGTGAGTCGAGCAGTAGCATAAGGAGTCAATTCATCTGAATTAACTAAAATAAAGTTATGTTATGTTATGTTATAAATTATTTTCTGCTTTAGTTTTACTTGTTCCTGATCTGCCATCACTCATTATGGATCCATTGTATGTTAAAGTACCATCAGATTGCAAAGTACTTCTTTTATGTTGAGAACCTAATCAATTTTACATAATTTTAATATGCACATAGAAGTGAAAGATAATGCTTCAAAAATATTTATCACTTTTGTTGTGTTTTCTAGATTTCTTATTAGTTTTGGAACAGTAGCAAAGCAGAGTAAATATTATAATTAACAGCGCTATTATCACAGTTGAAAAAATTACAATAAATTTTAAATCCAATAGTAAAGCTATTGGGCTATTTGGTATGTTATCTGGAACCGTGTTTGGTGAAATTGTGCCTGTAAAAATGATAATGTGGTAAGTAAATCTGGGATAAAATAAATATAGTATACCTCCATCAGATGTAAGGGTAGCAAATAAATATTCAGCAACAGCTGTGCCAGCATTACTGTGAGCAATCATGCGCAAGTTGTACCATGTTGCAGGTTTGAGGTCTGAGAGAAGAATTTTTCGCTTGTCGTTTTCAACATCATCCGAATATAATTGCCATTGATTTTCAACTTTTGATTTGTATTCAAGAACAAAATATTTAATTGGGCAATTGTCAATTTGCCACGAGTTAAGATTCAGATTAACAAATGTTGAGCCTTCATCAATTAAGTTTTGTTTCGAGGGACTGAGTGGAACTGCAAAAAAATACAAATTTAGTATCTGCAATTGAAATTGAGCACTTGTCTGTGAATACCTCCTCCTTTTGTGGACGCTGTAAGAATTAATGATGCTTTCCCCTCACCGATTTCATTTACTGCTATCATGTATAATTGATATTTAGTACCACAATTGAGATTATCCAGGCGGTAAGATTCAATATTTGAATCTAGTTCAAGGGTTTTCCAAGGCTGTTGGTCAGTTTTGTAGACCAGTTTGAATCCTAGTCATTTTATGCTATGTTAAGTGTTGATTAAAAAAATTTTAAACTGTTTACCAGTTATGGGAGCGCCACTATCACGCTTAATTTTCCATAAAATATCAATGGAAGAAGTGGTGGTCAGGGAAATATCGATAACAAGTGGATTTGGGACGCCTATGAATGAATTCAATCAATTGTCATGTGGCATACATTAGCATATTTACTTTGAACTAGGACAGAATATGTAACTAGATCATCCCCTCGTTCATTCTCCACGTGACAAGTATAGTTATCGCTTTCATGGCGTCGGCTATCTTTGATCAGCAATGCACCATCAGACAACATTACCAATCTGTTGCTAAACTCAAGGGGATTTCCGTTTCCTAAAAAAGAAATTACAATTCAATATGAAGTTAAAATGTGCAATTAAAAAAATCGGTACTAGTCCATTTTTTTTAGGTTCTGGTATTCCAATTGCAGGACATGCCAACTTTATATCTTTATCTTCGGTTGTGACAATGGCAGAATTAAAAGCAGCAACTCTAGCTGGTATTTTTTTCATTCCTGGTGATTGTGAAACCACTCGACTTCGCGGGCCTTCACCCATTGTAGTCGCTGCTGTTACCCAAAACTCATAGTTAGCATCATGATTCAGTGATGTTATTTCATGAAAAGTCGTGTTGCCATTAACTGTGTGTTGATTCACCACCTGAGTATAATGAGTAAATGTTGTTTTTAGTTTCTTTAAATATTTGTTTATTATGGTACCTCATTATCATCATCATTTTTAAAGTATATTGTATATTTAGAAATTGCACCATTAGGATTTTCTGGATATTTCCAGGCAACAAGAACTGATTTTTGTGAAGCAGGTAACACTTTAATAGCTGCAACAGGTCCAGGAACTGAAATGTTAGCATCAAATCAAGTGTTACCTTAGAATACAGTAGATACAAATATTGTGTTTAAACTGACTGTCTTCTAAAGTACGGCAATAAATTGGATCACTTTTTATTCCATCTCCTTTCTTGGTGAAAGCCAATACCTGAAAACTGTAATTGGCATATTTCAATAACTTGTTCAATGTCATTTTGTTTATGGTTGTTGTTTTAATTCCAGAGTTTGCATTTCCTATTTAAGATATAAGTTCCAGTTAAATTTTGTTTTTGACGAGAAGTTTTAAATATTACTAGTAGGTAGTTGATTGATGGGTTTAAATAAGACTTTGTATCCTTGAAGAACTCCGTGAATTGCAAGAGAAGGTGGCGATTGCCATGTAATGTGAACACTTTGGGACGTTAGTACTGAACAACGAATGTCGGCAGGTGCCTTAGTGGGAACTGGTTTTAAAAACTAATTAATATTTTTAGTTAATTAATATTTAGTATACTACACCGCTTTCGGAAGTCACAGCTATGATTTCTTTAGATAATGGTCCTTTTCCACCATCATTAAATGCTTGTATGACAACACTGTATTGAGAATACTTCAACAAGTCAGTAACTGTTAGGGATAAAGTATCTGTATAGTCTTCAGGGACTTCTATTAAACGAAAGATGTACGGTTCGCCAGAATCAGAAACTTTGTGGCCAATGTAATAACCACGAATTATTCCATTCCAATAAGCTCTGGAAGGTGACTAAAAGAATATAACTGGATGAGTAAATCTTTAAAATTGTAGAGAAATTTAGTATATACTTTCCAAGAAACCTTTAATGTATTAGTGTCAATTGCAATTACAGAAATGTCGCTGGGAGCAGCACCAGGAGCTATAAATTTGATAAAAGCTCTATCAATTTTTAAATTATTTTTTAAGCTGAATATGATTGATTTACCCTCTTCAGCTATTACTGCTTCAATAGTATTGCTGGGGTCACTTAATCCAACTTCGTTTTCGGCTAAGACTCGAACTTCGTATTTTTGTGATGGAAGAAGATGCGAAATTTTTGCTGTATTTATTTTTCCTGGTACTGGACGACGTTTACTTTCTTTCCAGTTTTCTGTAATTTGATTGGGACATTTTATTTTAATTCAAAATTATTAATTTGTGAAATTACCATTAATGTGCTTATACTGAATAATATACTGAGACACAGCACCTTCTTGCAAAGACCATGTGATTGTCATAGTGCGATTTACAGATTCCAAAACTTTTAAATTTGTTGGTGCAATTGGAACATCTGTGTACGGTAGATTTTAAAGAGCAAAGTTTTGAAGTTTGTTTAAATATCTTCTTGCTACATTTACAGCAGTTTATTGTTTAAAGGTACCTTTCACGTATAAATGGAAAACAGCTTCATCTTCACCATATTCATTTGTTGCAATACATTGATAAGCATTAGAATCTTTGTGGTTTGTATTGAGAATTGTTAATTTCGAGGTTGACACTTTGTTTTCAGTGAAATTTTGCAACGCATATCTGCAAATTAAGTTATTATGTTGTTGTAGTAGCTACATTACTAATCTGGAACAATATTTTTAGGTATTACAAAAGTATTTGGTTCATTTGTGCAATGAATAAATGAAATACTTGTTTATACTATGGTGAATGAGGCATTTACTTGTTAGGTGAATCCGTTAGTATTTTTTTATCTAGTTTCCAGATGAATTGTATTGGGGTGTCGCCAGTTGTTTCACATTGCAAATTTATGTCTTCGCCTTTATGTGAAGTAATATTTTGTACTTTCATTAGTACCTGGGGAGGAGCTGACATATATTTGATTAGGAGTTTGACAATAGCGTGATCAAAGTAATTTGTTCTTTACTTCTTATAGTAACTTTAACTGTGCCGCCTAAACGTCCAATTCCATTTTTCGCTTCACAGAAATAGAAACCTTTATCTTCCTTTTTGACAACAAATATGTGCAACGTGCCGTTTTCGGTAATAATTTGATTTTCCGTATTAATGAGTACTCGCCTTTCCTTTGTTCGCCCTAGAGAACCAAACGCAATCGTAACTTACAAAAATTATTGATTGTATTCCTATACCTTCAGATTTAGTCCACGTTACAATCGGTTTTGGAAACCCTTCTGTTGCACAAGGCAATTGAAGATCAGCACCAATTACAACTGATGTATCATTTGGTGATTGAATCCACTTTGGTGGAACTATAAATAAATTGAGTTTGTGTGTAGATAATATAAAAAAAATTTATTGACATATAATAAACATGAATTGACATTATATAACTTAATTCCTACCATTAACAGATAATGGTGAAGAATATGTAACACTGGCAGCGGCATTAGTTGCAATGCACGTATAATTGCCATTATGTTTTGCAGTAACAGGATCAATAGATAAAATGCTGGAGTAATCGTCAAAGTCATGTAATGTTATGGATTTAGATTTGGAAATCGATTGACCATCTTTAAGCCAAGTAATACTTAGTGGCAAATCTCCACGACTCACTACACACGATACACGAACCAGCATGCCTTCAAGCAAGTGCTCGTCTTGGAATGTGAATGGGACAATTTTGGGCGGCACTGAAAAGAATTATGGAACTAAATCATTCCATTCTCATTACCATGAACAATAAGAGAAGCGGTCGAGCTGATTGTTGCTGCAGAATTTTCAGCTACGCAAGTGTAGTTGCCACTGTGTCGTTGTTGGATGCTGTCAATAGTGAGAATACTAGAAAATTCGTCAATATTTCGTATGGTAATGCCATTGACATTATGTATGGGAGTTTCATCTTTCAGCCAGCTGATGGAGATTGGAAGATCTCCTTGGTAAACCACACACGATACTCGAGCAAACACCCCTTCGATTAAATTGTCTTCTTGGAACGAGAATGGAATGATTTTCGGTGCAGCTGTAACAAATTTAAAATTGTTACTTAGTTACCATTAACAATCAATTCACTCGTAAATTCAGCAGTGGCAGCATGGTTAGTGGCCACACATGTGTAGTTGCCCGAATGGGATTGATGTACTTTGGGGACAGACAGAATGCTGGAAAAGTTGTCCGGTGTGCGAATAATTACTATATCCTTCTGACTTATAGGTAACCCATTTTTAAGCCAAGAAAATATTACAGGAGCATCTCCTTCTCCTAAACCACAAAGAACTCGTGCTTGGGTTCCCTCAGCCATACTGTGTTGGAAGGAGAAAGGAATTATCTTGGGAGCAACTGTAAAAAAATGCTCAATGTAAGATAATATTGTGGAATTGAATTACCGTGGACCGATAGTTGTGCTGTGTGCGACACATTGGCAGCACGGTTTGAAACAAAGCACGTATAGTTGCCAGAATGTTCAGCAGCTACATTTTCAATGCTTAAAGAACTTGTGAAAGGGTCGTATTGGCGGATAACAACGCCTAATGCGGATGAAGGAAGTTGTTCATTATATTTTGACCATTGAAATCTTAAAGGTAAATCGCCCTGGCTCACTGAACAGGTAACTTGTGCGCGCATTCCTTTGTAGAATTGGTCATCCAGAAACGCAAAAGGAATAATCTTCGGCGATGCTGTAACAACAAAGCATGCGTTAGTTGGTCTTTACCATTGACATTTAGTTTAGCTGTATGAGTTGAAGTTGCTGCCGAATTGGAAGCCTGGCAAGTATAGTTTCCATTGTGTTTTGGATTAATATTTGAAATTGTGAGTATACTGGAAAATTCATCTAAGTTTCGAACAGTTATTGCCAAATTCGATGGTAAATTGATGTTATCTTTTAGCCATTGAATTTTTAAGGGCGTATCTCCTTCACTAACAACGCATTGTAGTCTGGCTCTCATGCCTTCACGCAGTAGGTCTTCTTGGAAGTGGAAAGGCATAATCTTTGGTGATACTGGAATATGTCAAAATGTTAACGTCAATTAGAAACTACAATATTACTTATTTCTTTTCCAAATTGAATTAGTAACATTGTAGTTTACTTGTAAAAATAATCTTTTTTGGTTCTGTAACTATTATACCAGTATAATTTACAGTCGAAACTAGTATTTTTAGACCTGCTTCAATAGATATGATCTTTTGCTAATTATCAAAAATTATGATAAAAACTCACTCATAACTACAATTTCAACATCTTGTGTTGCTTCTGTATTTTCATTCTTAACCACGCATGTGTATACACCATCATCTACACCTCGCAACATTTCAGTTATCCATAATGATCCATTATCATGTAGAAATTGGCGTGGATCAGTTGGAAGCGATTGAAAGTCTGAAATCAACAATTTCAAGTGCGGTGATTTAATTTTTTGGGAAAGTTCTAATTGTAACCTTTCATCCATTTAATTTGTTTGATTGGATAACCGTAGTATGGGCAGTTGATTTGTACCGAACGTCCAGCAATACCCTGAACTTTTTTCATTGGTCTGATACCAGGTGTTCCTGTAATTGATAGGGGAAGAAATTGTCATCAATAATTAATATTGAGTATAACACAAACGTAAAAAAGGGTTGTATCTAAGTATATACGTTTAAAAAAGATCATACTTAAAATATATTTGCTTGCCCACCACATTAATCCGGTTAGAATGTTTCGTTACTCCTTTAACATTTACAAACTGGCAAGTATAGACTCCTCCATCTTCGGATTTTATATTGGGGATTTCCAACACAGATCTCGCAAGATTTATGTTTTTATTGTTGTTCTTTATTGAGATCCGGTTGGTTTGATCAATTTCATTCCCATCAATGAACCATTTGGCACTGGGTCGCGGATTAGCTATTGCTTCACATTCAAGTTTCAGATTATTTCCTGGCTCCATAATCTTTTCTTCAAACGAGGATATAATTTCAGGAAGTTTATCTGAAAAATTACTTTTTGATTATTTCAAATTAAATGAATGATGGATTTTTGCAAACCTCCAGCGATAACTTGAGCAGTATCATGAACCATTGAATTTTCATTTTTGGCAAAACATTGATACATTCCACTTTCTTCAATTCGAATTGAATTTGATAAGTTATTGAAGTGGAAAGATTGGCCGTTTCTGAACCAATCAATGGATTTAACCGGGTTTCCCTCTATTATACATTTTAGATTGACTACTTTATTAACATCTAGTTTAAGTTGGTTTGGTTCAATGCGAACGGATAACGGAACTGAAAAAAAAACATTTCAGTGCAGTGTTGCGTAATATTATTATATATATAGTTCAATATCTTTTTACCTCTAACTGTAACATTTATCTCCTTTTTATCTTTCCCGATTGAGTTTTTAGCTTCACATACATATATGCCATTTGTTTGAATTTGTTTGATTTTAATTGAGTTTTCGGATTTAAAAATCCGATCTCCAAACACGACGGGAACTGATTGTTCATTGTTGGTTTTTACGAACCATCTTAATTCGTAGAAAGAAATTATTCAAAAACATTTTGTAGCTTTAAAATATTAATATTATACTCAAGTTCTGGTACTGGAAATCCTTGGACAATGCAGGGAAGTATTACATCAGAAATTGCGTTTGCAGAAACAGATACTATACTGTCTATAATTCGAGGGGCGACGGGGCTTTTGGGGTCTACCGAAATTGAGAAAAAGTGATATTATAATAACTCGGTTTAAATAAACATCCAAACCTGAGACAAATAATTTTCCGGCAGTAGAACTCAATTTAGTTTCTTTAGTCAGGGTATTTGTAGTTTCGCATCGAAACGATGACGCAGCATCGTTTTCATCAACATTGGAAACGAATAATTCATCCGAAAAAATACTGTATTTGTTATCTGTTTGAAATAGTTAATTCTGTTCAAATGTATGTTAGTTATTGAGAAATATTTTCTGTAATTTTTTACCATTAGTCGTTGAATCAATTTTAACTGCGTTATTTTTTATCCAAGCAGATACAATAACATGAGATCCAATGAACGGTGGTAAATGACATTTCAAAATTGCAGTATTTCCTTTTAGTGGATAGGCATCATAAACGTGAGCTTCGTATGGTTGGGTCATTACTGAAATGAGATTGCATTTAATGGTTTAAGGAAAAAATAATTTTATAATTACATTGTGGTTCTCCAACCTGCCCGTATATTAACATCCCTACTCACGATAGTACCAGCAGAGTTGCTCGCCACACATCTGTAACTCATGGTATGAACATCTTGACGGTAGTTTTCGGCTTGGAATGGTCGAAATATTAACTCGCCACCATTTTCCAAATGTCTTAAACCGGGAATGGTAGTAACGCGGTTTCCGTCAGGCAATATCCAATGCACGGTAGGTGAAGGTTGACCAGAGGCAGAGCAAGCGATGGTCGAACCGGTGTTGTTGGAGAATTCAATGTTGAATGGAGGTTCTGTCATAAATCGAGGTCCAACTACCTCTGCAGTAAAACCTAAAAAGGCCATGAGAGAACCATGAAACAAGAAAATATCTAATGCTTAGTTCCCACTTGGCAGAAATTCCAACAGAAAATTGAGAATTTTGAGTGTAGAAAGCAGCAGTGTTTACAAATTGCCTTCCTTACCTGGCATCCATTTTTAAATTCTACTTTTCGGAACTTTTTTGCCCACTTTTCAGTCCACAGGTGGGAGCCAATGACAGAAAAACATACTTTTCTGCAAAAATTTTCTGCAGCAGAAAATTTTCTGTTTGAGTTTCTGCCAAGTGGGAATCAAGCATTATGCTTGGTTCCCACTTGGCAGAAACAGAGCAGAAAAGGGGAAATTTCTGCCCAATTTTCAGATTAGGATCATCTTAATGCTTGGTTCCTACTTGACACAAACTCAGACAGAAAAATTAAGGAAATTAGGATGATCCTAATCTGAAAATTGAGCAGAAATTTCCTCTTTTCTGCCCCGTTTCTGCCAAGTGGGAACCTAGCATAACGGATGTAATAAATTAGTAAAACTGTGCATAAAGCAGCAGTGTTTACAAATTGCCTTTCTTGGCTAGCATCGATTTTTAAATTTTACTTTTCTGCATTTGTCTGCCCACTTTTATGTCCACACAACGACAGAAAAACATACTTTATGCTTGGTTCCCACTTGGCAGAAACTCAAACAGAAAATTTTCTGCTGCAGAAAATTTTGAGTGTAGAAAGCAGCAGTGTTTACAAATTGCCTTCTTTAGCTAGCATCCTGTGACTCCGGAACGTCGGAATCACGTTCGTATCGGGGCCTGGACACGGATACGTCCAGCACCGATACCTCTATCGCCATTGGGTCTCTTTATGATTAGGCCCCATTGGTCTATGGTGTAACGCACCATAGACACCACTTATATTCCTTATATAAGGATTATTTTATTTGAATAAAATCAGTCTTCTGATCCAACTTAACCAAAATATGAGTCGATCAGGTCTCACACATCTATTTTTAAATTCTACTTTTCTGCACTTTTTTGTCCACTTTTCAGTCCACACACGATAGAAAAACATACTTTTCTGCACAGCAGAAAATTTTCTGCCTGAGTTTCTGCCAAGTGGGAACCTAGCATTAACAACATTTAGAAAATATTTTTTACAGACATTAGAAAAATGTTGATTCAATTTTTTATCAACATTTTTCAATATACAGTAGTCAACATTATACAATATTTATACAACATTGACACAACATTTAAATGCAACATTTGTTGTATCATCGGTCATCAAATACAACATCTAATGAATGTTGCATATCAACAACCCATATTTAACTTGTTTCAGAATGTTGATTTAACATATAGCAGATGTTGTCTATGAACTTCAACATTCAAACATTTGATCAACGTTCAAAAATGTTAATTTTAATAATTTAACATTGGGTTGTTTCATGCGGAAGGATTGTTTTAAATATTCCGCCTTTTTCTTAGGTAACGAGTGTCACATAGCGGTATAAGTTGTTGCAAAATCAATAGGATCTGTGCAGACATTTTCTATTACATTTACATACAATATTCTATGTGATGTTTATCTATACTTTATGTTTTGAATGGTTACGAGAAATTATGGTAAATGGAATTATTTTTTTTTAGTTTTTCTTATACTTGACGGAATTAAAATGGTGGAAGCGATTGGGTTACTAGGAGGCGTTAATTGTTTACATTAATTGCTGATTATTTTCTTCTAAGGGAAAAAATATATTTGCAGGAGTCATTATCACTACTGCTGTACCTTCTTTCATGTTGTAGAGCAATAGCGTGATCGTCCATTTGGCAATCAAATGCAGCGGCATGATTTTTTATGTCTGTGAGAAACAGACAACTGGATTCAACCAAGTCAATAACCTGGGTGAAAGAGTATTAATATGGCGCCACAGAAGTTTTAACTAACTTGAAATAAATTAGGAAAGGGTTATTTGACTAAGTGAAATTTCCAGATTTTATTTGTACAGTGAATCTGTTAAATTTGTAAATTACACACACAAAAATGGATTTTAGGCCATATAACATGAAAAACGATTATGATTATACAGCTATAAGTAAAACATGACATTTTCAACAGTTATTACTTGAAACATCAAAAATATTATTAATTATAGTAAAAAAAATTATATTTTTATCTCATTACTGTATACGGATAGTATGTAAATGCAGTTTAAATGCTAATAATATTTACTAAGTTACTAGGATCTTGTACCGTTTAGAATTGTACTCGTGTCTGGACATTAAGTTTATTTATTAAAAAAATTAATGAAAGGAAGTTTAAAACATAATTCTTAAAAGTTGGCAGTTAATTGTTGGGAATACCTAAATTAGAACGAAATAAAACTAATTTAATTTCAAAATGTGTTTTTATATTGTGCTAATATATTGTAAGAAATACCTTTTAAATCCCAAGGGGAATCGTACTTTTCATGATTCCCAGGTTTTGCCTCACTATTTGGCAATTCTTCAGGCGCTCGTGCGGCACCATCTCCACTTTTAACTAAACTGTAATGAATTAAGCTAGATAATGGTGAAAAATGGTGAAAAAGATAAATGTTCAAACCGTTGAGTAATAAGTTCCGGTGGTTGAGTTAGCGGAACAGGTGGAACAGATAATACAACATTTTTTAAAATTGATCGATTAGGAGTCATTGGTCCTTGGTTTCCTTTTTTGTGAACTGTGTTAATAGTATTTTGTAATGATATATTTAATGGAACATTTAATTCTTTTATAAATATTTACTTTGAGAGTAAAATGGCAGTGAGTTGCAGCTGTATGAATCGGACATTGGAGGGGCAGTAGGGATTTGCGAGCGACGATGTTCCTGAAAATCTGCGAGGCGGGCTGTAGCGTACGGCGTTAATTCGTCTGAATCAACTAAAAACAAAGAAAATGAAACGTCATAATTTTTTTAAAAAGGTATTAGCAATTTACTTGTTCTGCCATCGCTCTGAGTTGTCACACTTTCATCAATGTAGGCACTAGGGCGCTCACGTCGGTGTTGTCCATGTTTGCGACGGGAGCCAATTAGATTGAAAAATAAGAAATTGTGAGGATTTTAAATTCGAAAATGTGTGTGTGTAGTTTTTACCATGACTACCATGGCTACGATGACGACGCGACTTTTTTTTCTTATTTTTAGCACAGTAACATAAGAGTGTCAAAACAACAGCTAGTGCGGCGAAAATAACTGTGACAAAAATCACAATGAATTTCAGATCCAGTAATACAGCTAAAGGACTTTTTGGCAAAGCTTCAATTACGGTATCAGGCGAGATAGTTGCTGTGAAAAAAATCAGATATGGTAATAAAATGATTGATTACCGAGATCTGATGAATACATTACCTCCTCCTTCAGTCAGAGTTGCAAATGTGAATTCTGCAACTGCTGCTCCAGCATTACTATGCGCGATCATGCGCAAGTCGTACCAAGTTGCCGGCTTTAAATCCGAAAGCAGAATTTTTCGATTATCATTTTGTACATCATCAGAAAAGAGATTCCATTGGCTGTCAAGTTTCGGTTTATACTCGATGACAAAATATTTAATAAGACAACTGTCAGTTTGCCATGAGTTAAGATTGAGCGTTATAAATGAAGAACCTTCGTCAATCAAAAACTGTTTTTCAGGAATGATTGGTGCTGTGTTAGGAAACAAATAAAAAATTAAATCAAAATAAAAAACACGTTACTGACAGATAAGTATGATTTTACCGCCTCCTTTGGTTGAGGTTGTGATGACAGATGTGGCTTTTCCTTCGCCGATGTTGTTTACCGCTAGCATGTATAGTTGGTATTGAGTACCGCATCTTAAGTTTTCCAAACGGTATGATTCAATGTGTGGCTCGAGATCAAGTGTTTTCCATGCCATGTTGTCATTTTTATACACCAATTTAAATTCTGTCAATTGGTTGAAATTGAACTTATTTGAATGTAAAAATTATAGTAAAGATAAGTTGGTACCGGTAATTGGAGTACTTCCATCATTCTTTGCTTTCCATAAAATGTCAATAGATGTGGTAGTAGTTAATGCAATGTCAAGAGTTACTGCCTCTGGCACAGCTAAATCCAGTACAACATAGAGTTATGGTGAGAATTATGGTGATTCAACTAAGAAGTATAAAATTAATATTGGTTTACTTTGTACTATTACAGAGTATGTAACAAGATCATCTCCTCTTTCATTTTCTACATGACAAGTATAATTTTCGCTTTCATGTCGTTGAATATCTTTGATCAACAGAGCACCATCAGATAACGCGACAATTCTTTTGCTTAATTCAAGTGGATTTCCATTTTCTATTGAAGAGAAAATGTAAGAGTAATTTATTAGAATAAATAAAGGGGTCAGATTTCATTACTGGTCCATTTTTTCTTGGTTCGGGTATTCCAATAGCAGGACACGGCAATTTAACATCTTTATCTTGAATGGTTACTATGACTGAATTAAAAACAGCAACTCTGGCAGGGATTTTCTCCATTCCTGGTGATTGAGAGATAGATCGACTTTTTGGTCCTTGGCCTACTGCAGTTGCAGCAGACACCCAGATTTCATAATTTTCTCCATGTTTTAGTAAGTTAACCTCGTAATAATGTTCATTTCCATTGACTTCACGTTGACTAATTGTCTTTAAAGAAAGTCAATTTTACAATAATAAACATTAAGAATGATTTTCTACCTCCATGTCATCTTTGATGTAAATTATGTATTTAGTAATTGCTCCATTAGTATGTTCTGGGGGTTGCCAAGCTACAAGAATTGATGTCTGCGAGGCTGGCAGAACTTTGATGTCAGCTACGGGTCCTGGAGCTGAAATAACATAGCAACTATTTTTAATACGGTTTTATTTAGCTGATGTAATACGTTTTACCATCTTCCAATGTTCGGCAATAAATTGGATCACTTTTAATGCCATCGCCTTTTTTAGTGTAAGCTAGTATTTGAATGCTGTAATTTGTGTACATTAACAATTTGTACAATGTAATTTTTGTAGTTGATGATGTTTTAAAAGTAGCTTGCGTTTTTCCTACAAAATTTGCCAGAAGTGAATTTTATGCTTATTTATTCAATGGAGGGTATGCGATACTAACCATTCTGTGGGGACTCGTACTTTGTAGGTTTATAGAAAACTTTATATCCTTGCAACACTCCATGAATGGTGTTAAACGGCGCTGGCTGCCAGGTAATGTGAATGCTTTGCGAGCCCAAAACTGAACAGCGTATATCAACTGGGGCTTTACTTGGAACTAATTTTAGAAAAATGAAAAAAATTATTTACAGATTATTTTAGATTGTTTTTGTTTTATGAATTCTTACCGCTTTCAGAAGTGACAGCAACTACTTCTTTCGACATTGGTCCTTTTCCGCCATCATTAAATGCTTGGACGACAATGCTGTAATGAGTGAACTTTACCAAGTCTGTTATAGTCAGGGATAAGGTGTTCATGTAATCGTCAGGAACTTCAATTAATTTAAAAGTATATGGTGCAGTTGATCCTACTACTTTGTAGCCAACATAATAACCACGAATTATTCCATTCCATTGATCTTTGACGGGTGGCTAAAGATAAAAATGTTTTTATATATATATATTAAAACAATTTGATAATTTATTACCTCCCAAGAAATTTTTAAGGTATTAGTGTCAATTGCCATAACTGTGATGTCATTTGGTGTGCCATCCGGGGCTAGAGGGTTATTATAATTTGTTAGATATAGCTAGGAAGAATATTCGAAAGCTATTATACCTTCGTCTGCTACTTTAACTTCAATTTGATTGCTAGGTTCACTGAAACCAACTTCATTTTCAGCTAATACACGAATGTGATACTTTTGGGATGGGAGTAGTTTAGATAATTTGGCGCTGTTGAGTTTTCCAGGTGCAGAGTAGTTAAGAGCTCCATCTTTCCAATTAGCTAGAAAATTTGTTTTTAAAATTAAATATTATGTACATGTTTTCGGATATAATTACCTGCTATACGTTTGTACTGAATTATGTGTCTCTTTGTGGGACTGATTTTAGCATCTTGTAATGACCACGAAACTGATACTGTTCGGTTGCTAGATTCAAGAAGTTTTAAATTTTTTGGCGGTTTAGGAACATCTGAAAATATTACATCAAATCTTGATGTGTCGAATTTTTTAAATTTATCTACTTAACCTTTCACAGAGAGATGAAATGATGCTTCATCACTTCCATAGGAATTAGTGGCAATACATTGATATGTAGCTGAGTGCATGTGATTTATATGATGTATTTTTAATTCAGATAGTGACATATTATTTGTAATATCACTTTTAACGGAATATCTGAAATAATATACATGTAATGTGATTTGAAACTTGGTATTAATATCGTGTCATTACTGTGATTTTGTGAGATTTAAACCGTTTCCTTCTTTTTTCCAAGTAAACTTTATAGGGCTGTCGCCATATGCTTTACACGATAATTTAACTTCTTCATTCTTGTGTGGGGTGAGAGCTTGGTATTGTTTAATCATTTTAGGTGGACCTTAAAAATAAGATAAATTGATTACAGTCACATAGAAAGTAATTACCGTATTATACTTTACTTTTAATTGTTATTTGTAGCATAGCTCCCAATTCCCCAATTCCATTTTGAGCTTCACAGAAGTAAAATCCTTTGTCTTTTTCTTGAACAGAGAATATGTGCAATGTTCCATTTTTTAAAACTGATTGATGCCGATTATTTACAATAAGTTGTCTTTTTTCAGTTATAGCTGTAGTTATAACAAAAAAATAATTATAAAGAATTTAAAGAACTTCCCCGAAGTATGAAGAAAGTGTTTACCTTCAGATTTTGTCCAAGTCACAAGTGGTACAGGAAAACCTTCAGTGGCGCAAGGTAATTTCACTTCTTCTCCAATTACAGTAGACATGTCATTTGGTGTTTGAATCCATTTGGGTGGAACTGAAAGAGAATTAATATGTTTTACCAAACTGTTAACAGTACATCAGTCAATAGGCTTCAAATTAAATGGCAAAATTAAACGAATTTGTAATAATCATACCATTAACAAACAAAAGTGTAGAATATTTTATGCTAGCGGCAGCATTACTAGCAATGCACGTGTAATTGCCATTATGCTTTGAGGTAACATTTTCAATTGACAAAATGCTGGAGTACTCATCGAAATCGCTAATTGTTATTGACAAATCTTTTGGAATAGGATGGCTATCCTTTAACCAATTAATAGTCAGTGGCAGATCTCCACGACTCACAACACAAGACACTCGGACTAACATGCCCTCGAGCAAATGTTCGTCTTGGAACGTGAAGGGAACAATCTTTGGTGGTACTGAAAAAAATGTAAAGTTGTCATTCCATTCTCTTTACCATTAACAATAAGAGGAGTAGTCGAATTGGCAGTTGCTGCGAAATTTTCAGCTACACAAGTGTAGTTGCCACTGTGTCGTTGCTGGATGCTGTCAATAGTGAGAATACTAGAGAATTCGTCAATATTTCTTATGGTAATGCCATTGACATTATGAATGGGTTGTTCATCTTTGAGCCAACTAATAGAGATTGGAAGATCTCCTTGATACACCACACACGAAACTCGAGCAAACACCCCTTCGATCAAATTGTCTTCTTGGAATGAGAATGGAATGATTTTCGGTGCAGCTGTAACAAATTCAAAATTGTTACTTAGTTACCATTAACAATTAATTCACTCGTAAATTCAGCAGTGGCAGCATGGTTAGTCGCCACGCATGTGAAGTTGCCCGAATGAGAACGGTGTACTTTGGGCACAGACAGAATGCTGGAAAAGTTGTCAGGTGTGCGAACAATTACTATATCCTTCTGGCTTATAGGCAACCCATTTTTAAGCCAAGAAAATATTACAGGAGCATCTCCTTCTCCTAAACCACACAGAACTCGTGCTTGTGTTCCTTCAGCCATACTGGGTTGGAAGGAGAAAGGAATTATCTTGGGAGCAACTGTAAAAAAATGCTCAATGTAAGATAATATTGTGGAATTGAATTACCATGGACCAAAAGTTGTGACGTGTAATTTGCACTGCCAGCATGATTGGAAACAATGCATGTGTAATTTCCAGAATGTTCAGCAGCTACATTTTCTATGCTCAAAGAACTTGTGAAGGGATCGTATTGACGAATTGTGATTCCTAATGAGTAATTAATCAAAATTTGGTCATTTTTTGACCATTGAAACAACAATGGTTGGTCTCCTTGGCTCACTGAGCAAGTAACTTGGGCACGCATTCCTTTGTAGAATTGGTCATCAAGAAAGGAAAATGGGATAACTTTGGGTAGGGCTGTAAAATTAAAAAAAAGAAGAAACAGGGGATTAATAAAATTTTACCATTAACGTTTAATACAGTTGTGTGAGTTGCAATTGCTGCATCATTAGTTGCTTTGCAAGTGTAGTTGCCATTATGTTTCGGATTGATATTGGCAATTGAAAGAATGCTGGAAAACTCATCTAAATGACGAAGATGTATTCCTATGTTTGGTGGAATTCTATCGTTATCTTTCAACCATTCGATTTTGATTGGAGTGTCACCCTCGCTGATGACACATTGTAGTCTGGCTCTCATCCCTTCTCGTATAAGAGTTTCTTGGAATGAAAACGGCATAATTTTTGGCGGCACTGGAATAAAATGTTTTGATTGAAAGAAATTGTTAATTATTACTTCGGGAGGTTTGAGGCACAGTTTGAAGTTAGTGGTAGACTGGTAGGAAGAGGAAAGAAGTTGATAAGTTTCTTCATACTAGATGGAGAAATCGTAAATTGGATAGTCGGAGGTATTAAGAGTTATTACATTTTGTCTAATTTCTACTAAATGCAAAAATCAAATACATAGGTAGGATATAGCTAACTGTCACATTACATACTTAAAAGTCATGCAAAAATACATGTAAAAACAGTATTTAAAATGTGTAATTTTGCCATACATACTGATTGATTCATAATGTATGTGTTTTTAAACGTATAGGATTTTAACAATTATTTGATTGACGATCAAAATGCGATGGAAGTGGTTGAAAAATTTTAAAAATAAAAGCCCACATTTAATGTTGCCGTCTGCCGATTATCTGGTATTTATTAGTGATTACCGAATACCGTACGTATTGTATGAATTAAAGCTGAAGACTCACTCATGACCACCATTTCCACATCTTGTTTTTCTTCTTTTTTTCCGTTATTGACCAAACATAAGTATTTTCCATCATCACTACCTCGTACTAACTTAGCTATTATCAAAGATCCATTTTTGTGAAGAAATTGACGAGGTTCGAATGGAATAGATTGCAACCCTAAAACAAATTTTTAATAACATTACAAGAAACTAAACGGGTTTCAGAAAACCGTACGAACTGGAAATAAATTTTAGTGTAACATATAATATTGTCTACTGCATACTGTATTTATCTTTTTGTTCTAGGGAAGTAAGTAACATTTTTTAATTACATTTAGAGAAACGTATTTCCAGCCCGTGCAGTTTTTTTGCAAGTTAATATACACCCTTCATCCATTTAACTTGATTGATTGGATAGCCATAAAATGGACAGTCAATTTGAACTGAGGTTCCAGCAATCGTCAGTATCTTGTCCATCTTCCTAATGCCCGGATCTCCTAAAAATGATAATTTTAAGATGAACAACATTCCCAGTTCAAACAAAATTATTGGCGGAAATTCGCATTTCCGCGAAGCCATAAATTATCATACTTAAAAATTTAGCTTGCCCATTACATTAATCCTGCTAGCATGTTTTACTGCTCCTTTTACGTTTTTAAAGTGACAAGAATAAATTCCTCCATCTGCTGTTTTTAAGTTTGAAATTTCCAAAACAGAAGTAATTTTATCCACCTTTCCATTATGATTTCTTATTGAAATTCGATTGGATTCTTCAACAGCTTTTTTATCTATAAACCAGTTTATACTAGGCAGTGGATTCCCTTCGACCACACACTCTATTTTGAGGTGTTTCCCAGGTTCCAGTATTTTTTCTTCAAATCCAGATAGGATTTCGGGCAATTTATCTAAAAGAAATAATAATAATAAAATTTATTTTCTTTAGTTTTTTTTTATTTTTTTTTTTTGTTTGTTTACCTCCAGCAGTAACTTGTGCAACATCCTGAACCATATATTCTTCGTTTCTGACAAAACATTGGTACATGCCACTTTCTTTAATTCGAATTGAATCTGTCAAATTATTAGAATGAAAAATTTGTCCATTTCTGACCCACGTTGCAGCTGTAATTGGGGAGCCCTTTATTGCACATTTGAGTGTAGCCATTTTATTAGTTTCTAGTTTAAGTTGTTTTGGTTCTACTAGGGCTGATAATGGAACTGCAAATGGAATTTGATTAAAAAATAGAAAGTCTTAATAGAAAAATACATACCGCTAACTGTAACATTTATTTCTTTGCTTTCTGTGCCAACTGAGTTTTTAGCCACACACACGTAAATGCCTGCATCTGAAGTTTCAATTTGTTGAATTGTCATTGAAATTTTTAATTGAGAAAATTGATTTCCAAATGCAATAGGGATAAGTTGGCCATTGCTTGATTTAATAAACCACCTATAGAAGGTCTAGTTTAATTAAACGATCAGTTTAGATTTTAAAAAATAAATAAAATTAATACTCAAGTTCTGGTACTGGAAAGCCTTGAGCAATGCAAGGAAGCGTTACATCAGTTCCTGCCGTTGCAGATGCTGAAACTGTACTGTCCACAATTCTTGGAGATACATTTCCTTTGGGCTCTGACATAGGAAAGAAATGTATAGTTTATTTGTTATTTATTGCATTGTAAGAATAAATGTCTATTCACCAGATACAAATAATTTCCCAGCAGTTGAGCTAAGTTTAATTTCCCTGGTGAGTGTATTTGTGGTTTGGCATCTAAATGATGAAACTGAGTCCTTTTCCCCAACGTCCAGAATGAATAATTCATCCGAATAAATTGTGTATTTAGTATCTGTTTTAAAAGTTTTTATTTAAGAGCAACTATACTACTTATTTCTGTTTACCTTTGGTAATTGACGATTCTATTTTAACCGCATTATCTTTTATCCAAGCTGAGATGACGACGTGAGACCCAATAAATTGTGGGAGGTGGCATTTTAAGACTGCAGTATTTCCTTCCAGTGGAAACGCATCGTAAACATGGGCTTCATATTGCTGTGACATTACTTGAAAAATAGAATTCATAGTTGAATTTTAAATAGAATTCATAGTTGAATTTTAAATAGAATTCATAGTTGAATTTTAAATAGAATTCATAGTTGAATTTTAAATAGAATTCATTGATGAATTTTAAATAGAATTCATTGATGAATTTTAAATAGAATTCATTGATGAATTTTAGATAGAATTCATTGATGAATTTTAAATAGAATTCATTGATGAATTTTAAATAGAATTCATTGTTGAATTTTAAATAGAATTCATTGTTTAGTTCTTTTTTTTCAAACCTGCTCGAACGTTAACATTTCTACTGACAATGGTCCCAGCAGCGTTATTGGCAGTACATTTGTAGCTTACAGCGTGAACATCTTGACGGTAATCTTCTGCACTGAACGGAGGAAAATATAATACTCCTTCCGGACCCAATTGTCGTAATCCTGGTACATTTCCAACGCGGCTACCATCGGGCAAAATCCAGTCAACTGTTGGTGTTGGTTGACCAACAGCTGAACATAACACTTTTGATCCTGAGTTGTTGGAGAATACAACGTTGTACGGTGGTTCAACCTTGAACTTCGGTCCTTCAATTGGAGTTGAACGTACTCCTATGTAATGAAAACAAAACTTTAATCAGTTTTTAAATTCAATTTAAATTTTCCGCCTATTGTTTATTGAAAACTCGCGCCGTATTGCGGTGCAAAATGCAATCATGTTATTGTAAATCAATATTCCACTGATGTTTTACAGAGAAGCTAACTTATTTATTCAAGATGCACTGAAATTTTAGAGAAATATTTTTAACAAATGGGTTTAAAGTAGATTAATGCATGTTTTGTTGTGTTTGCAGTCATGTTTTTCATAAAATTTGCTTTGTTTGTGTGTGGAGCTGCTTGCAAATTGAAAGCAATATACAAAAAAAATATTCTTGTTGACCCAATTTATACATGAATGAGTTTAGAAATATTTTAAATGATGTAATGATGCCCTGATAGTCGCATACCTGTTTGCATATTGTAGAGCAGCAGGAGAACGTTCCATTTGACTAGTGAAAAATGAAGAAACATGATAAGTTTCTTGAGTATAGAAGCAGACAACACAGAATTGATCGATTTAGGAGTCTGTGTTCAAGAGTATCACAAATGGCGCAGAGAGCGAGCACAGTGTTGCTTGTAGGGTATGGTGTTGGAATAGTTAGATAAATTCCTTAGTACAAGATTGGGTAATTTGGTATTTGATTTTTATGCAGATTGTCAAATTAAGTTTAAAAAATTGTCATTTATTTAAAAAGTGATTTAGTATTTTTTTTTAATTTTTAATTTTATTAATATTATATATAATGGTTTTATTAGGTTTTATTGCAGTGGTAAATTTTATTAGACTACTGATTGCACGCAGCAAAGTTATAAATTTAAACATTTTGCAGTTGTAAATAAAAATACTGTTGAGTTGCTGTGGATAGTAAATCAGTTTTGGAAGAGTAATTTAGTTTAGGCATTATATATATATGGCATACATATGTTAAAAATATAAAAATAGGAGTTTCATAATTTAAAAATATAGGTGAAGTTGACTTAAAGACTTAAAAAATGTCACAAATGAAATGAGCAAAGAAAATCAATGAAATGGCTTCAAAATTGTAAAAAGTATTTTATTTATTCGTGGTTGTAAGGTTTTTTTCCAAGTACAGTTTATTAATATGTTATGGTTGCAGCGAAATTAAATCCCTTGAAAAAGACTGTGGTTTTTGGTCTTTTTAAGAATGTCATATTTTTAATTAAACGGCTAAGAATTCTTTTTGCGGCAAAACTCCTTGTTTGTTTTCACTAAAAAAAAAAATTTAGTATCTGCTGTAATGACCAGTCAACAGGCAAAGCGTTGTTGTGTGCGGTTGAAAACAATCTAGAAACTGAAAAAATCTAGAAAAAATGAGTAAAGTGGTCAATTCTCCAATAGAAGGAAAAATTGTGCATAGTTGGTAACTACCAATTTTAAGTGGAGGGTAGATTTACATAGCATTTACGAACATAATGCTTAGTTCCCACTTGGCCGAAACTCCGGCAGAAAATTTTCTGCTGCAGAAAATTTTGAGTGTAGAAAGCAGCAGTGTTTATAAATTGCCTTCCTTAGCTGGCATCCATTTTTAAATTCTACTTTTTTGCATTTTTTTGCCCACTTTTCAGTCCACATACTTTTCAGCGCTCAAAATTTTCTGCAGCAGAAAATTTTCTGCCGAAATTTCTGCCAAGTGGGAACTAAGCATAAAGCAACAACTGCATATGGACTTGCTTGCAATAATCTAGCTGGCTGAAAGATTACAAACGGATCGTATATTGTGCCAGTCCCCATATCTACGCATATACTTTGCCGACAAGAACCAAAAAGGGAAGTTTATTATTACACACATTACTTCATGATCGCTCGATTGCACAAATACGCACGGCCCACACGAGGCCCATAAAAGTGCCTCGAGTATTTTTTGTTTTATTTGTACTGAACTTTATTACATTATTTAGGTCAAGCGATACATTGATTAATTGTTGTTGTTGGATATTCAGCTTGTATCTGTTTTACAATAGCGGAAAGAAACAAGAAAATGCATATTTTACGTCAAGTATGAAAAAATAATAGTGAAAACTCACCAATTTTAAATTTCTATTTCCTCTGGATCACTATGAGTTAGAAATAGCCCATCTACACTTGCAACTCTTACGTTGTAACTTCCCGGTTCTAAATATATCACAGAATATAAGTCAAGCAGCTCAATTTCTGTCATTGTCCAGGTTGTTCCATCTATTGAAGAAACGAGTAAAAGTATGTCAATGCACTACATTTGATCCGTGGTACAAGTACATACTTAAATTTTTGTACTGGACAAAGAAGTGATTTCCTCCAGGTTGATGAGTAGCAGGAGCCCAAAATACTTTAACTGGGGTTCGGGTTTGGTCATCAGGAGATGTAGAAAGTAACTCCCAAGTGAAAGTGGGTTTGCCGGGTTTTTCTGACTTTGTAGTAGGTGTTTCGATGAAATATTTTGAACCAGTTCCAAACGAATTCTGAGCAACAATAGACACACGATACTTTGTATCTTCTTCTAAACCTAATAGTTTTGCTCGTGTCTGTGCCGGATCCAAGATATACATCTCTTTATGCCGCCAAATTCTTGTTCCTTCAACCTTGGCGTAAAAAATTACATAACCAGTTATAATACCGTTGGGTTCGTTTGGTTTGGCCCAGCTTAAAAGTAATGATTGGGAACCTACGGCAACTTTCTCAAATTTGGCCACCGGACCTGGCTCTATTCGATATTAAAAAAAGAGTTATTTTTACGATTTGGTGTATAAAAATGGCAATTTACTTCCTTCCGGGGTCTCGAAAGAAATTACTGGTGTTGCAGGTCCGAGGTACTTCTTATTGTAAACTCGTAATTGTACATGATTTACAGCGTAAGGTTTAAACGCATAAATTTTCGCTGTAGCCAAAAAAGGTGGAAATAAATGTTCTGTGCTTTTATTTTCAGAATTTGTCCATATAGTAAATATGTATCCTCTGAAATTGCCTCGCACTGATTTAAGCGTTACAGGTTCCCATGAAAACTCTGCAGTGTTACTATTAATTACTTGAATTAAAGTGAAGTTTGATGGAGCTTCTAGTGGAGCTGCAATATCAGAAAATAATTTAGGAACTTTATATTATTTTTAATGGAACTCACTATCTTCTCCTGAATATCCTAATACTTCGATTGCGGCTACATTGGCTTGGCCCATTTCATTGTGCGACTCAACTTTAACTACAAAAGGCTCAAATGTTTCTACATTTTCAACTGTATATGATGTTTGTTTCCAATCGTGGATATCAATTGGTACAGCCCAATTAATCTCAGACGCATTTAAACGATAATGAACTCGATAGAAAAATCCTTGTGCATTGTGTTCCATTGGTATCATTTGCTATATTTTTGAAAGAAAAGCTAAATTTAGTACTTTTTTTTTTTTTTTTTTTAAAAAAATTATTTTACCTTCCAGGCAATATCCAAATTTGTTGGTGTTGATCCTTCGCAATGTACATCATCCGGATTTTTATGAGGTACATCTGATGGTGACGAACATGCTTCAGAAATTTCACTCGGAATACTGTAGCCAAGTATATTCTTAGCTCTTACGCGGAAAGAACAGGTAGACCACGGACTTAAATATATAGATAATTCAAGGTCAGTGGCAGGGATGTGAGAATACCTCTGCCAAGAATCTGGCGTAAAACTGGTATTGTATTCTATTGCATAACCATTAATGGGGGCATAGTTGTCGCCCTGCGGTTGCCATTTGATGCGGGCAACAGAATGTTGACATTTGGTTGACACTATTCGTGGTGGATTAGGAACATCTTGAATATTTGAAAGATATTATGACATCGACTTAACTTAACGCAATGTAAAATTTATTTTTACAACCTCGTATGGTATAGGTGGCATTTACTGAGATACTATCAAGTCGCGTGCGGGCAACACATGTGTAAACGCCTCTATAAGGTTCATCTGTTTTTTTAATGATGATTGAATGATCGGTGTTTAAAATAACAGAGTGATCGGCATCAAAATCGATAAGTTTTCCATCCTCTAGCCATTCTATAGTGACGTCTAAAGTGCTGTCGGCATAGGTTACGCAACGTAATGATGCTGATGGACCATAAACATATCCATGATAGTCGTTAGGCATTGTTGTAATTCGGGTTCGTTCTAAGTTAATACAAATAGATGGGTAATTGGAATATTTTTAAAAAGCTATCAAAGGGTTTACGACATCATATTTTTTATTGCTTTATTGGAGCAAGCCACAAATAATTTTTTTAGGAACTATTTTTAAATAATAATTTAGTGTTTAAACCTCTCTTTGAAATTGTAAAATTAGCAGACAAAAATTTTTAAGATAAAAGCAAGAGCAATTGTGATGTCACAATGTAGCAATGTAGCCAAAAATGCTCCTCAATACTGTTCCTCGAATTTGTTGTTTGGCGTACAAAACTAATATTTTGGGTATTATATTGGGAGCTGCAGTTTCGATTTTAGCGATAAAAAAATTGATGTCCTCGACTCTTTAAATTAATGTTACACCTTTTACATCGAGAGTCACGATGTCACTGATGGCTTCTCCATATTTATTGGTAGCTTTACATAAATAGTTTCCGGCATCCGTGAATATTAGTCCTTGAATTTTTAAATCACCATTATCCAGAATGCTATATCTGCTATGGTTTAAAACTTCTTCATTTTTTTCCCATTGTATTATGGGTTTGGGTATCCCTACCGCATTACATGTTAATAGTAGGGACGACCCTTCAACGGCTTCATAATTAATTATTGGTGGTGTTAATATAACTGGAGCTATTGCTGATGCAAATTAAAATATTCAGTTACCGTATAAAAAAGTAAAAAAAAAACTTAGTGAAAATGTAAAGTGATACGAACCTGCTACATTTATGTACATATTTTTGTATATATAACCATAGGTATTTGATGCGTTACACTGGTACACTGCTATATCTGATTTTTCTAAGTTTTCGATTCGAATCATTGTTGAGCTTACACGTTTTCTTCGAAGATTAGGTTGTGCTTCTATTATTTAATTGACCGAATAGTTATTACAGTTATTAAATATTGATTTGTTTGATTATTAATATTTTACCAATTAATGGAATGCCGTTTACGAACCAGTCTATTTGGGGTTCGGGAATTCCTAATGCATTACATGTAAACTCAACTGTGACATCTTCAGGTGCTATAATGTTGAATGGCTCAATTTCCCAATATGGATTTGCTTGGTAAGAGAAAAAGTAACTTCAGTTCTTTTTTTTAAATTTGTCATAAGCATACCTGCAACTGAAACGTATGTGTTCCTATATTGGCGTTCACCAACTCCATTAGATGCGACACATTCGTAAGATCCTGAATCTTCAAACTCGACATTACTTACATGGAGTGTTTTACCATAATTGAGGAACTCATGACGTCCATTTGGCAACATTCCATTTTTCTTTGACCACTGAATTTCAGGAAGTGGCCTGACGGACACAGCATGATATAAAATACTTATGTCCTCATTACAAAAAATATATACGGTATTTTACTCACGTGCCACCAAAAATACAATGTAAAGTTAAAGAATCATTCTTCAATGCGACAATACTGCTGGATGGCACAAATTGATCAATAGGTTCGTGTGTGAATGTTGCTGCTGATGAAATCGCATGCACCAGTCTGAGTTTAACTTCCAACTTACAATCATTTTCAGATATTTTATCACCAACAATGATGAACGCCGTGCAGCAGTATGTTTTTTCGTAGGCATCATCAATAGTTACGTTTGAGAATTGAAGCCGACCTTCGGGATCTGTCATGATCCGAGGGTTGTTTATGGTTTCAAAACTTCCGTCATTTGACACAATAATCCAGTATATATGGCGCTTCAAGTAGCAGTCTAAAGTGAGAGGTGCACCTTCATGTACTTCCGAAACAATTATATTTGAGCTTTGCGGGGGTATAAGTTTTTCTAATTTGCGCACAATTACTTTGTTTGATAGTGCTATTCCGTAATCATTCTCTACTAAACATTGATAGGAACCTTCATCTTCATCAATCGGATTAGTGAAAACTAATGTTCCTTTACCAGGCTGCTGCACTATACGGTCATTGGTTAAATTCCATTGAAATGTCTGTTCATTTTTAATCCATTTGTACCTTTAAAGATGAATATAAAAAGAAATGTTTTTAGTGTCATAACACATTTCTTAATATAATGACAGTATTATTACAAGGGCGCTGGTTCTCCGGCACCTTCGCAATCAAGTTGTAACGGTCTAATTGGTTCATCATTATTTGTATCAGCAACTTTAAACACCAAAAAAGTTGATGGTGGTTGGGCGATTATTGAAGGTGGAGATGAAGGTGGAGCTAGCAACAAAGTAAAAAGCGTTTCTGTTAATAGACTTAAGATACTAATTACCTTAAGATACTTACTGACAAGAGCGCTTCCAACTAAAATGGAAAGAATGCTCAGTTGTATAAACAAGAAAATAGAATTTGGTATCATTCTTTTTTGTAGTGTTTAGACTTGAATGTAAACGGCATTTGATAATATTTTGTAAATAATATTTTTCTTTATGCTCAATTTTAGTTGCAGTCAAAGACTTTAAACTTGTCGTATCAAAATTATCTGAAATGGTATTAGGTAGCAGATTTATGTTGTTATCGAAAAGTATTGAGCTACAAGAAAAATTGGTCGTGGAGTTTAGTGAAATGTAATACCGGTACTGGATGAACTTTTATCAGTTGTTATTTGCTAATTTTGTTTTTATTTTAATAAGATTTATATTTAAGTAACAAACTGTTAGACAATATGCAGGTGTATCTCTGTTTTGA
Source organism: Strigamia maritima (assembly GCA_000239455.1). Lineage (NCBI taxonomy): Eukaryota > Metazoa > Arthropoda > Chilopoda > Geophilomorpha > Linotaeniidae > Strigamia > Strigamia maritima. Next base: position 150,982 of record JH431465.1, read on the forward strand.
CTTGTTAATGTAGGAGTGCAAATCTGTGGTTAGAAAAAGAGTAGTTGCGGAGACATTTTTTCTAGGTACTTGAATATGTTTTAAGTTGAGGAATGGGTGTGGTTGGTGGGTAAACCCAAGCAAGAAGTGTTGTAGTAATTATTCTACAATTGTAAGCAAGAGATAAATATGTGTTTACATTTTGATTCAATATTTGTTATCAACATCAAAGTTTAATTGCATTTTAGGGTTAGGTTGAAAATTGTGTAATATGAGTTTTGAAACTTTACACCGCAGTTTCAATAGTGGTTGGTTTTAAGCTCTTGGATTAAAGTGGGTTTTCAAATCTTACTCAATAGATGGCGGTAATGACAAAAAACTTTAAAATTGATTTGAGCTTGATGATGTATAAGTAGCTGGGAAAATTTTCGTTTAATTATTCGATATTTTTTTTTTATTGTGGAACAACGAGATTTCGGTACAGCAATTCAAAAATAAATTGGCTTATATTTTTAGTTTTCAATTATTGAATGTATTTTATTCATTTATTAGATTTAATATTATTTTTAATTTGGCTTGAAAGCATTTGATGGCTCTCAAATCAAGTAATGATAGTTGACCGATATTTTGATTAGCTTTGAGGTATTTGAATACACCAGAGGCTACGATATGTATGTTTAATAACCACAAATTGTTGACATTTTGGTATTATAAATTAAAATAACTTTGACGCACTAAAATCATTTTAAAAGCATTTACAGTTTATAGAGGAATAAACAGAATCTTGTTATCAGACAAGTTTAACATTATACATTAACAAAGCATGATTTATGTGGGTGTCTGAAGAATTTGTGTTTGCTAGTAATTGCTAGAACACCCGGATCAATGATAAATCTGCATTAGAGTATAATTGCAGTTATCAAATGTTATGTCTATTTACAAATTCCACAATAAATTATGAAGAGCATCAGCAGAAACAGAAGTAAACATTTCTGTTGACTGTTGAATGTAATTTGTTATAGCGGATTCACATAAAAAAAGACATTTAATTGCGTCAAATTGTTTCGATAGAATTGAAGAGAAGAAGAAATAATTTGGCTTAGCGTTTTTTTCTTCTAAACGTGAGGTTAATTTTTCAATTGTCAGTTTGTTCAGTTAGTCTATTCTCTCCTAATTACGCCCCAAAGTAGTGATTCAGTCCTCGACCACACCTAACCGCAAATCGGGCTCCAAAATCACCAGTGTCTTCTGCCATTGCCATCCTGATAGAGCTATTTGAGTAGGATGATGTGGGTGGAAATGTTGTTTTCTTTGCCAAGTCAAACTTCTTTTCTTTATTTGCCCTAGTCCCAATAGTACTATCACTATGTTTGTTTTTCCATCCCCGGCTGTGTCACATGCATTGGCTCTATGACTGCTGATAAGTCTGTCGTATCCTGGGATCACAAAGTTGTCCGGATACATGAAATGTGACTTACCAACTTTTTTTTCTCCTTACACTTGACAGCACACCCCGATTTTTGCTTTTCTGCTTTTCTTGCAAAGTACCTGTAAACAGAATTAAGGAAATTAACTGAGTTTTATTTATGTGCAATGTTCAACTTAATTTAATTATTTTTTTCACTTAAAAACGTTTCTGCTAAACGAAATTTTCCCTTTCGCAAAACACGTACCAATGCACTCTTTTAATGAATGATTCTTCAAGCTTCAACTATGCTGTGGGCATGCGCACTTGTGCCTCAATCGATTCCAACAAGGTCAATATCCTGCAGCCCTTGACACTAGATTTTTAGTGCCCAGAGTTTGAGTTGGCACACGACTTGATTTGAAGTCAACTAGAAAACCATTCATCTCCTAATTGCAGGATAATATTTAAGTGACCGTTTGGGGCATGAAATTTGATTATCTATTATTTCGACGCATTTAATAAACATTAAAAAAAGGGAAAGTGCTTTAATACTGCCTAGTGCTTCGATTTTTATGTGTGGATCTATATAATAAAATTTATATAAACTCAGTTATAAATTCCCGTTTTATACGCGCAAACGAATTGGAAATAGCTTTCAAATAGATTTACTTCATTACATGAAGCAAGCCAAGCCTCAAATTCACTTCCAAATCAGTGGATCGAAGATAAGATGGAAAGCAGTTAAGGAAATTGAAGTTAGTTGAATTCATTTTTTTCTCTTCTCGTCTTTAGTTGGAATGTGATTTTTTGAAGTGAAAAGTTAGAGCAACAATAAAGAATTCTAGTTATGCTTTAATGCGAATTAATTATTTACAAGTATGTTATATTATCTTGCATTTGGCCAATAAGAGTCAGTTTTCATCTGCAGCTATGTTGAATTGAGATCTAGGAGTGCGAGTGCAGTCTTGTAATTGCTACTGCACAGGTCTAGTAACCCGGACCATTTGTTGTTATAAAGGTAAGTGGGTTTACCTGGGAAAATATCTGTGCACTTCAATGCTGCATTCCCACTTTTATCATTGCTGTAAAGGAAAACGAAAAAAAAGAAAAAGTATTGCTGGGTCCAAGTCACGTGCGATGTATCAATTTATTTTTTAGACATTTCAATTGACAGCAATTGATTTATTTTCCCGATTGTATAACGGGGGTTCATTTAACAAGTTGATCCATGGCAATGTCACGAAACTGTTTGGCAACTTTTCTTACTTTGCACTTTACATTTGTCACTGTAAAGATAAGAGTTAAATTCACTTTTCGAGTCCACCATCATAGTTTATGTTATTTGGGAAAATATTTTTCATGCAATGTGAACTTGAATGTGATTTTTTCTTTGCTTTAGACTTTATTACACCGCGTGAGGGCATTTTCATACAAAAACAACTCATATCATTTTGTACAACATGAAACTAGAAAAATATCTTGTGAGATCTTATTCCAATGGGAGCTGGTTTTACTAGTCACGGTTCACATTGTAAATGGTTGCCTAGATATAGGGGGACATGCCACTTCCCTACAGACACTGTCTTCGCTTTTGAAATGGTGACTGGAGAACAGAAGAAGTTGTTCCCAGTTGGCTATTCCCACTCTCACCACTGCTCCCAACCTCAGACGAGACAAATGGGAGGCGGCAAGAGAGAAGCTTTATCGATTTTGCTTCTTCCTACATGCAAGTCTTCGGGGATGTGCGCTTGTTGAACACAAGGCAGCGGGGCGGTACTGTAAGCTATTTGGATTTTCTTTTGCTTATGTGAAAAAGGAAATAAAATTTAGATTTTTTTTAAATGTAAAAGACGTTAAATATCACTTTTTCTGCTTTTATTAGGTTCAAATATTTTATTTATTTATTTTTATACAAAATTTAGATTTTTCATTAGTGTTTTTTCATTTGGGTGATTGATTTTGAGAATATTAGCAATCGCAGGAATGTTTTTTGAACTGAAATGCAGTTAATTTTAAAGAAAATCTGTAATTTGTAGTGCTCCGAAGAGTAAGATGTGAAATAACGTGCTCTGAATGAATGAACTCGGGATTTTCAAGTCGGTTGTAATTTTATTAGACGTGGCAGTCCACTTTTTTAATAGTTTTTTTAATCAGTTTGCTTGGAAAGTCATATAGGTTTTGAGAATAAGGTTAGAAAAGCCTTTAAGGCTTTTTTCCAAGGTTTTAACGATAGGAAACTATTAAACCAGTGTAATTACCCATTAATATTTGAAATCATGGTGTTATTAGGCAAATGCATTTACAATGTTTTTGACTACACTCCAAAAGTGTTAAAAGTCACACTAATTAGTGAAGGGGAAAAACGTATCACTAAAAGTTTAATAAATTAAAACAAGCGCTTTCATAAATAAAACATAAGAAACACAATTTATTAATAATAGTAAAGAAACACAACACAAACACAAATTTAGACACTTTAAATATTCTAGATTATTGTTTGTTTTGTTTTTTATTATTTGTTTATGCGTAAAGGGGGCTATATCTCACATTTGGTTGTCTGCTTGAAAAGCAATAACGTGCAACCTGCCAAAATTACAACTCAGCCTTGTATTTTTACCGAAAACTACTTACAATTGCTAATCTTTTCCTTTTTCCTTTTCACCTGAAAATATTATTTTAGTTTTTTTTTATTTTTTATTTTTTTTAGTATTTTTGGCTGCGAAAAAGACAGGTGTATAGGTTGAGAGCGAATTTTGCACATACTGCGTGTTTTATTAATTAAAAGTGGATTTTCAATTAAGCTAGAAATTCCATTCCATTGCACTGTTTGTTCTTGTTATAATCTAAGCTATTATATTACCACGTCACTTGTATTAATTTTCGAACTGAAACCTCTTTGCGAGTGAGTCCTTTTCTCTTTAAAACTAATTTTCCTCCATCTTAATATTACAACAAGAATGTTTAATTATTTAACTTAAAAAGACATTAATGTTAAAACCACTTAAATAACTGTGAGAGAAATTTGTTTATCTCAGACGTGAAACAATATTTCCTCCAACGCTATCGGCTAAGTATTCTCTTGACGAGACCCGCAGCTGTTGGAATGGGTCGACAGACAAGAGTTCACTATAAACTGTGGATGCATACTAAGTAGACGGTTTCACGGTTAGTCAGGATTTTACTTTGTAAAATGGACTCATTTATTTATGCATTGTGAATTATCGCCAAACTACAATCATGTTTATCACTTTTTCTGTTCCAAAAAGTTTTTTCTGCTTTTTTATTTCCAATTTAATCTTATTTACGTATATTCTCAATCATGTTTTGAACATTTATGCAAATAAATGTATTCTATATGATGCATAGCTGACACCGGTCAATGAAATAGTGTGTAGGTTTATACAAACTTTTTTTTCTTGTACATGCATTTGCTATTTCTTGTACATGCATTTGCTATTTCTTTATCAGCAACTTGCAGACAGTCTTAGGCTTTTTTTATTTTATCTTTTCAATCTTCTTTCCCACATGGACAGATGCACTTTCCTAGTTGACTGTGCATCTTGTCACTTATTTTCAGTTTATCTAGGGAAAACCTGTGTCAGATCAGATACTCACCATTTTGTATATGTGAGTGCGAGTTTTTGAAGTTTTTCGATTGCAAGCACAAAAAGAATAAGAAAATAAAATTTCTGTTTAGCATTTTTGTGAATATCTAGCCATTACGTTGTATCTCAGTTTGAAAAGGTTGTTTGTTGTTTAATGGTGACAAAGGAGTATTTAGTTATCAAGTCAAAGACTGAAAAATGTATTATGAACAGCTTTAGAAGAGTGAGTTCCTGTGATGAAGAGCTTAAAGAGGGGGTGTTATAGTGGAAACATTTGATGTATGGTGCATTGTGAATGTGTGTGACAGTTGTTCTCTCGAATGATCAATAGTACTGTCAGTGTTGTATTTAAACATAGGTGAATAGGAAAATGATACACATACAACATATATGAAGATGTTAGACCGACGTTTATTGATTTTGAAATTGTATCATGATCAAGTCCACGATATTGCAAGTGGTATCAAGAGTCAAATCTATATATATATATATTTTTTTTTGAACACATTATCTTTTACTGAAAATCATTTTTAAAAGGAGAACTTTTTTTAAAATATAGTCTGTAATATAGAAAACACTATTATTTGATCGTTAGCTATATACACAGAGTTAACGACGGTTAGCAAGACGGAAACGAGAAAAAGATTATGTCCAGACTAAGTTTAAGATGAAACTACAGTAGAAAAAAGGGGACATTGATTACATCTGTCGACGCAAGTAATGGATTGGCATTTAACGTGAACACGACAACACACTTGACTTTTCCTACTGACTCAATTGGAAAATTCTAAGTATTTCAACATGGAAAAACCATTTTGCAGTCCCCGATAACTTCAAGATGAGATGCAATGCTCGTATTGAAGCAAAAAAATATATATTATTAAAATATACACACAAAAACTACGTAAACTAATGAAAAATAATATTGAAATTCCAATGGGATTAACTCAATCCAACACGGGATAGAGAAGATTTGATTGTGGTAGAAGCGGATGTTGATGTTGCCTAGCAACACGCCTCACTAGATTTGCATTAACTTATCTGCTGTGGAAATCTAATAGAATTTGCTTTCTTTAGTTTGCTTTGCCTTAAGCTCAATACTTATTTGTTTTTTTTTTTCAAATCCAATTGAAATTTGATTAAAGAAATCTGCGCGCACGGAGGATTTCAGCGTTAGCCTTTATGTAATTATTTTATGCTATTGATAGCCGATCTATCATTATAGCTGTCTGCGCGCAAACGTGTATGTGCAAAGCTGATGAAACTCGCTGATGAAATCTGACTTTTTGTCATGGAGGAAGTCTCATTGGAATATGAAATTTTATCCAGAGGTTTCATTCAGAAAGATCTTTAATTGAATCATTTTTCCTCTCAATAGTAATTCAATATGTCGAATAAACACAACAAAAATCTGATACACACAGAAAAAAGTTGCAATTTTTCTTCTTCTGAGGAGCATGGTCAACTCGAAATTGCTGGTATTGAATGTCATAAAATAATTGCGATTTTCACACAATAAATGAGTATTACATTTCTTTGATTTGTTCGTATGAGCCAAGCTGCTGCGTCGTTAAGTAATTTTTAATTTTTAATTTATTTTTTGTTTATCTACTAGTATATCCAACTCGATATAAACCAACTTGCGATAATGTCATAGTTTATGAAGTACATCTACTACTATACTTTTAGACTTTATCGATTTTTTTCTGGGTGTAACTCACCTCGTAACGCCGTCAATTACTCAAATTACTGCATTAATTAAATCAGAACTAGTTATTTGTTTTTATCTGATTTCTTTAATTGATTTTTAATTACACATCAACGAATTTAATTTTGTGTCAGTAAAATGAAAACACGTATAATGCTTAGTTCCCACTTGGCAGAAATTCCAACAGAAAATTTTCTGCTGTGCAGAAAAGTATGTTTTTCTGTCGTTGGTTCCCACCTGTGCACTGAAAAGTGGGCAAAAAAGTGCAGAAAAGTAGAATTTAAAAATGGATGCCAGCTAAGGAAGGCAATTTGTAAATTCTGCTGCTTTCTACACTCAAAATTTTCTGCAGCAGAAAATTTTCTGCAGAAACTCCGGCAGAAATTTCTGCTGCAGACAATTTTGAGTGTAGAAAGCAGCAGTGTTTATAAATTGCCTTTCT
>JH431465.1:158143-181022 GCA_000239455.1 Strigamia maritima
TAATAATATGTTGAATTTTATCATTTTGTCATTTCATGAAATCTTAGCTGGTAAAAGAGGCTGTTAATACAATATACAGGGTGGTAAAAAATTCTGGGCTTTTTCTTCTACCGTATTCCCTCTGAAAGAACGGCATGCCGGATAATAGTAAATCCGACCAGGGTGCCGAAAAATTCGAATTTTCCGGCATGCCGGATAAAGTGAGTATTACGTTTTACAGCACTGATTCGATTTTTACGTCATGCCGTAAAAATGACCAGATGTCAGATTTGCAAAATCTGGTCAAACTCGGTTTTTCCGGCATGCTGTTCTTTCCGAGGGAATACGGTAAAATTACTGAGGATACAAAAAATTTGATGAAGGTAATGTAGGAAAGTTAGATCAATGGTGTCTCACAGCCAATCAGGGCTGTGTCCGTGCTATCTCAAAAACCGTAAAAGTTAGAGAAAAATTTCCAATTGTAAAGTTGTAGAGAATTATTTGTTTAGTACCATGCCATGTAACAACAGGCAGGAGAAATCTGAAAACACTCCTTCACACATTTTGGAGCCTGCCCACGAAACAAGAAAAGGTCTAATGCTTAGTTCCCACTTGGCAGAAATTCCGACAGAAAATTTTCTGCTGCAGAAAATTTTGAGTGTAGAAAGCAGCAGTGTTTATAAATTGCCTTTCTTAGCTGGCATCCATTTTTAAATTCTACTTTTCTGCATTTTTTTGCCCACTTTTCAGTCCACATACTTTTCTGCACTTAAAATTTTCTGCAGCAGAAAATTTTCTGCCGAAATTTCTGCCAAGTGGGAACTAAGCATTAATCGTAAATGAAAAATCACTTGTTGCATTCACTCAAAACTCTATCGTGTTTGTTGAGAGAGAAAATTCTATTTTCTCGCATAGCGCCAATCAATTGAATAGTTCTAAGTCCGCCATTCTTTTCATGTACTCTCGTCCTCCGACGCTCTCGTTGCTAACCTCGCAACGTGGGCTGACAGAGAGGCAGCTTCAGTTCAGCATCAGCGTTCTTCCCGCATTTCTCGTCGCCGATGCGGCATTCACGAGTCGCGTGGTGGCAAGCAATCATGCTCTTAGGTTTCCTTCTTGTTCTTCTTGGGTTTCCCACTCTGGCTTTTGGCCAGGGAGGTAAGAGAATTTTTTTTATTATATCAATTTAATTTGTGCTTTTTTTTGGCGCCGTAATGGCAGTTTCATGCATCGAGCTAAATGGGGAAAATATTGCACGTACGTGTTTGGTTGAAAAAATATGAATGAAAAGCGTGCGTTTCAAATGCGATTGAATGGGTATTTGGTAAGAATTTGCCAAATGAGACTGGAGGAATTTTTTAATCTTTGACTTTTTATGTCTGGTAAACATTACTGGATCGCTCGTGGCGTAATTCATTTCTTTTCTGTCATCTTTTTTTTTCTTCTTTTTTTTATGTCAAAAAAGAAGTTGGCTGGGGTTTTTTGACTAGCTGGGTCGTGAAAACGAGGTGGATGGCAACTGAATGCGAATGTTGAGTTGGTTTGCAAGGATCTCCCTTTTGTTTCCTATTATCCCAGATAATTCCTCTTCAATTCGTGTGGTAAAGCTAAAGAGAATTGTTCTATTAAATAGCTACAAAACGTGATTCACACGTCTTAATACAAAGACATGTCAAACAGATGTCGTAATTAGAATTAATGATATATTGCTCTTTTTTTTTTTATCTTGAAAATGTTGAAGGAATGCATTTTTCTTGGAGCTGTTTTAATTTTTTTTATTATTTTCTTTTTGTTATACTTTGAAAATGATATGTGAAATTCAGTTAAAACCTTTATCTTTTATTACAAATTCTACACTGCAATAGGCTTTAATTCTCTATAAAACACTATCATTTTACTAGAAGATAAGAAGCTTTCGTTCATGGTAGAGAAGATGATCCAGTTAGTGATGGAACCTTGGCTCTCTTACTTTTCGTTGCTTCTCTCAGTTGGATCATCAAAGGTGTTAAATTCAAGTGATTTCTCAGAACTATCTTGCACCTTGTGATGAAGTTGAATCGAGTTTGAAGCTCACTTATTTAAACAAACCAAATTTACTTTGTTATCTCTTGTCTTTCCAAGTAGGCTTAAGTCATTTTTGGCAACATTCCAATTTGGGAGTGAGTTGAAAACGGCGTTTGAGTTTTTATACCTCGTTGCATGTTTGTGAAAATATTAGGGAATCTGCTTGCCGTATTTTACGTCTGTTTTCGCTAAAATGGTTGTTAATGGCGGAAATGAAGCGTTTTAACTTTTAATCTAGGTCATTATAATGATCCCTTATTCAAATTTATGAACAAAAAAGATGAATTTTAAAATGAATAAAAAAGAAGAAATATTTTCTCTGAAGAGTTTTGAAAATTGGAGTTTTCAGTCTGTTTGAATCTTGTTTTTTTCTTTTTCTTTGTTTGCTTAATCTCCAATGCAAATGTTAGATAGAGGCTGAGTAGAACATTTAAAAATGTCTTGTTATACGAATTATTATTCTCTTTCTTTTTTTCTATTTTTCTCTTTTGAGTATTTTATTCTCTGTTTATTGAAATGACAAGATTGAAGCCTGCAGACTGTACTAACGTTTTCTTGAAGGTCGGAAGAACAATGATTGCTTTTCTGGAGGGGACTAGAGGATTGATGTAAAGAATTGAAATTTCCTTTGGTTCTTTTTTAGTAATAATACAAAAAAATGTGTTTATTGATTTTTTTACACTCACTTAACAGGAACTACCTCTTTAGTCTTGATGCATAACTGACACCAAATGAATTAAGCCAACAAAAAGTAGAAATTGAGATTGAAGCAAAGCAGAGTTTACGTTTTCATAAAGTCAACTATGAAAATGAAACTTAAGCCCGTTTCTCTTGTACTTGTCGCTTTATGATGAAAGAGAATTAATTATTGGATAAATAAATCTTTTCACGGCCTGCAAATGTTGACCGATCTTTAATAATAAGCTCCCATGAAGTTATTATTACAATCCAAATAAAAATCTGTTCAAAAAATACCATATAAGAAAACATACTTCAATCTTGAGACAACCGTTTCGTTTTTATTACTGGATTCTGATATTTCGCGTTGTTTGTTTACGGTCACTCTTTTGTTGTTACATCTGACATTTGTTGATTTACAGACAAAGTACTGTCAACACTTTACGTAGAACAATTTTTCAAAGCCGCAAAAACACTAATGCAAGACAATGTTTAATCGATTGACAAGTAATTGCATCACGCGAGTTAATCATTTGAGAAATTGGTGAATAATTTAATTAAACTTTTCGAATAAATTAAGCTGGATAATATAAAAAAAGAGAAAGATACGTATCTCACTTGGAAAAGAATGGGGAAAAAATATACAGCCAAAGAATTTTGCATTTTGTTTATCTCGTTTATTTCCAATAGTAAAAGATGACTTTTTGTTTGAATTTTTGCACGTTTATGAATAAAAAGAAAAAAAATTATCTTGAGACGAAGATGTTCTCATTATTGTGCTGGTTAATAGCAATAAAAAGCCGGGCATTTTGTCTGTTTTATACCCTTCTTGAATGAACTGCTCCCTTGTGTTTGTCCTATTTTTTATTATTTTTTTACTTTTCTTTTCTTCTCTTTTCTCCTCTGTCTTAGTCCGCTATGATTAATCTTTTGTTTGGTCGTTTCATCATGGCCTCTTCGCCCAATAAAGGCGCTGTAATTAGTATGAGAAAGATGCTGATTACGGACCCGTAAACATAACCTTTACGGCACGTAAAGAAGCGTGTGATATGATTTTTTTTTTTATACATTACGCGTTCCCAAAATTTTAAAGTGACAGTGTGGCTAATTAGCTGGGAGGTTTTCTTTTGAGATTTATATAAAATTAATTTACATAGTTTACTTAAATTACAAATTTGGGCGTGGACACATTCCAGACACATTCTTTGCTTCAGGCGTTTTCTTGCTGCATTAATCTGTCTTAACTTCTATCGTTAGTTTTCTAGGAAAATATATAGCTCAAAGTTTGCAAGGTTTTGGCTTATAAACATGTTTTTCAACTTAATTTTTTTATGATAATTATATATAAGTCAGTTAGGATTTAATTAGCTTTAAATTATCGTCTTAAGTTCATATTAATTAGAGTAATAAGTTGAGTTTGTTTAGGAGAATATTCTAATTTGTTCTAAGATTACTGTATTTTATTATTAAAAAATAAATAAATGACGTAGCGATGTAGGATTGGATATTTGATGAGTGCAGGTGAAATAGATAGCCTGCAAATCGCTGGTTCCAATCTCCACGACGTGTGAAGTGCATGCAACTAATCTCGCAATGAACAGGCGTGGCCAAGTCGAACTTATTTAATTATTCACTTTTGCCGTGAAGCCATCCTTGAAAGAAGGGGTTGGGAGAGAAAATGTACAGATAAGTGAAAGAAGGTGGAAAAGGTCATTTTTAACTGTGAGAGAGACGCAATAAACTCTTGAGTGCTGATAAAAGTTGGGCCAAAACATATTAAAATTGTTGCAAATTCCATAAATATATATTTTTTTCCCCTTCTATTGTGTTGATATGTCGATTTTTTTTATTTTTATATTTTCATGTCGTTAGAAGGAATTTTTATGATTTTTTTTTTCATTGAGGAATATTGAGTGTTATAATATTCTCAAGTTATTCGCATGCCTAAATATGCAGTTTGACAGATTCTTTTGGGATTTTAAGAATTTCTCTTCAGGTCTTTTGATATACGTAGTAAAAGAATTTTTTTAAAGGTTTCAAACTTGTCAAAAGGAGTTCATGTCTTTCTATATTGGATAATTTTAATTTTTTTTTGTTGATACTTTAAGATGAAATTATGTTAGCTCATGTGAATAACTGACAGAATTATCTTTTATAAAATATTTTTATGTGGTACAGGAATCAGGATTAAATAATTGTAAATTAGTGATTAGTCACTTGTCTTTTGCTATCTCACCTTCTGTACATACTTAGTGAAACCACATCACCTAGTCAGAAACCACAACGCAAACATATTTCTTGGTCGTTTAACCATTCTTATCTTGAAATCGACTCGATGACTTTACTCTCTTCAGCTTTAGGATTACATGGGTCATACTGATGAATGAACATGATACGGTATTACTAAAGAAAAATGGACAAAGTTTTGGGTTTGAAAGCTATTCGTTTTAGTGGGCTAGTGCCAAATGTGTGGCTGCTTTTTGATACATTTGTTGCCGCTTGCTTGGATCTTGCAGAAGCGGCTCATTCGTTTCAATGTGGACAATGGTTTCGGCAATTTCTCTTTTCTTTTTTTTCTTTTTTTTGTTTTGATATTTACGTTTACGCTAGTTTTGTTATTGTTATTTCTTGAGGTTTTTTGAGGACTATTGTTTTGCAAGAGCACTGATAAAAAAGTGACTTATTAAAGATGTTATAAAAAGGAATTTGAAGTAGGTATCATTTTTTTACTTCTGTTTGGCTTAATTTGAATTAATTTTTCATATCTTAAATTTAATGGTTGTGCATTGTTTTAAAAGTTAAAGGATTTAGTACATCCGACAAGAACTTCAGCTTTAATTAAGTCACAGATGCGTCGTTTGAGATTTTTAAGATCTAAATATCCCAGAGTGCATCAAGCAAGTTTGAATTCGCACAGAAGGAAGGGCAGATTTTCGGGAAACGACTGCATTAAAACCCACTCAACATGTTTAACTAAGATAAGAACTAATAAAATATTCATCTAACGACTTGAGTTTGAAGGGCAAGAGTTTTCTTTGTTCTAAGTCGTCGTCTTCACACATGTGCTGACACTTTTTTGTCATTGCGATGAGCTGTTGAAAAACAGAAGAGAATTCACCTCAAATGTCTATAGTAAATACAAAAGAGAAATTCGTTGACATTGTGCCAGCTGTTGAAACAGTAGACGCGAAAGTAATTGAAAAAAATGAGGGTAACTCCAGAACATGTTAAATCAATTGGAATTATTAAGCAAATTTTCCATTTGCCACGACTTCTTCATTATTGATTCAGAAGCGAAATTGACAGCTACCGTAAAACATTTTTATAATTATTTTTTAAAAGCATTTGTAATACCAACTATACGTAACTCCATTTATATGTAAAATAAATATATATATTTGTATGTATAAAAACATATTCATATCAGAATGTAATTTGTTTTATTTTAGTGCATTGTAATGGCACATTTCACTAGATTACGATAGGGCCATATATGAGTACCTCGCTCTATATCAAATGGTGGGTAATGTTTGCAATCTTGTATTTACGCGCTTGAAAGCCTTCCAGATTTTTATTGATATTAAAGTGGTCTAGTGTTTGTAGTAAAATGTTTTTGAAAAAGGGAAATACACAGACGTAACATTAACAAATGAATTTTTTTAAGCCATTTGGTTTAAAAGTTTTCCATTCTAAATAAATTTTGTCGTTTGTCACTTCGTGTTCATCAATTGTTCTTTTCACATTAAGAAGTAATAAAACGATTACACATTTAAATTTTTATGTTGGTTCAAATTACACACACAACTAATTGGTTGTCTTTTCATTGTTATAAATGTTTGCAATATCGTTCTTTTCTCTAACCACTACATTAAATCAAAGTGGAACAAGATAATAGGTAGACTTCATACTTTGGCTGGTAACACTTATCCTCTGGCAGTACAATAAGATAGTTCTCATAAAAAAATTGATGGTTGAAATTGAATATTTAGTTTTTATAATGTACAGTATAGATTTAAGTTTGTTGACATTTGTTGACTTTCCTGTGGGATTAGGATTTTCTCAGCAAATTCAACATAGCAAATATACAGCAGACTAAGCTGCTACATCTGTCACTTGACAATCTGGGCATTTACGAGTATCTTTGATTTTTATTTAGATTTAAAGCTTTGTTTTGATTATTTCTTTATGCTTGATTCCCACTTGGCAGAAATTCCGACAGAAAATTTTCTGCTGCAGAAAATTTTGAGAGAAAAGTATGTTTTTCTGTCGTTGGTTCCCACCTGTGGACTGAAAAGTGGGCAAAAAAGTTCCGAAAAGTAGAATTTAAAAATGGATGCCAGGTAAGGAAGGCAATTTGTATACACAGCTGCTTTCTACACTCAAAATTTTCTGCAGCAGAAAATTTTCTGTCCGAATTTCTGCCAAGTGGGAACCAAGCATTACTCTAGAAATTATTTATTTAACAAGAATGTAGGTGTTATTAAACTTGCTCTGAGCTGTTGTATCTGCATTTCTTTGTCAATTGGCATTTTCAGCTTAAGCCCTAAGCGGAAGTTAAGCTTATTGGATTTTTTAGTTAAAGATCTTTTACTTGCGGCACCTTCCAATTCTGAAAACATCAGGTAATGCACATGGCTGATACAGGCTGCTGCTTGAATTTCTTGACAGAGCATGCTCAGTTGTGTTGTCGTCAGCAAGCAGCATCTGGTAAAGATTACTGGAGACGTTGTATCTTTATGTCAATGGATTTAGAAAGTGAGGATAAACGTCCACTGCTGGAGAACAGCTTTGATTTGACTCAACTACTATAGGAGCTACACACAGAATGAAATACAGTTTCAATAAAAGCATCTGCAGGATATTGCATACGGTACATCTATATTTATATTGATATCGACATCATTTATTGATTGTTAATGCAATTGCCATACCGTGTAAAATCGAGCAGATGAGATTCACAACAATTTCAACTTTGAAATCAATGGTACCTATACATTTTAAGTTGAAAAGTTTTAAGCTTATAGCTGTTTAGAGTACCGTAATAGAACTTTTTCTACTGTGTCATCAATGTTTTAGTGATAACTCAAGCACTTCAACTTATCACATTACTAAATATAATAAATGATTTAACTATTCCACGTACATCTTTTAGGTTATAAACTCCCTTTTTATTAAACTCTTACTTTTTTATGTTAAACTATAAAAAGCTGCAAAAACTTTTCAGGCATCCTACTATGAGATATTCTTTTTTTAAAGGTTATAAAATCATGTTAGAAAAGATTAGTCTTTATATTTTTTAATACACATCCCACAAAAATTACTGGGTGTTCAGTTTAATGCTGGTAGTTAATTTCTATTTGTAATACTTACAATTTATTATTTGTGTGCATAATGAAATTGATTAAGAACAGATTTATAATTTAACTCGATTTTTTCTATTCTTATGCTTTTAGGTGCTCCAAAGAAACACAATTCCGTGGAGGGTCCGTATTTCATTCAAGAACCAAGCAGCAGAGTAGATTTTACCAACAAAACCGGAGTTCAAATACGCTGCACCGCAAATGGAAAACCTCCACCAGAAATTGCGTGGTCTCTAGAAGATGGGAGTACAGCCAAAGACTTGACAGGTCTTCGTTTAGCATTGCCCGATGGGAGTCTTGTTTTTCCTCCCTTCAGACCTGAAGAATACCGTCAAGACGTGCATGCTGCTCTGTATAGATGTTCGGCAACAAACACCGTTGGGACTATTATTAGTAGAGATGTTCACGTGAAAGCAGGTAAAGGCTTTCTAACATTAACTTTCAAATAGTTTCATCTGCATTCATTTTGTTGGTTTGAAAAGAAATCTGCACATATAGTGCTGTTTTAAAAAGCTTTTTTTTTCTTTTTTTTTTTTCCTACCTTTCTCTTTTTTTTAAAATCTTGAATCATGTTGTGATTCACTCTTCACATTTTACTTTTACTTTTGAACAGGTGCACTTAAACGTAAGATTACATTACTTCACAGCAGTTCTTTTACGCATTTCTTGACATAGTTTGTCATTTCAAGTTTTCAGTTAAAAAGAACCACTTTTTGGGGTTTTCTAGTTTTGGATGTGTTGTAGAATGTACTTTTACATTTATTAGTGTGAAAGCACCTATGTTACAAATCTGAATCCACACGAGTCTAATCGAAAGCAATCAAGCACGACGGTATCGATTGGCAATTACATTTATTTCTTATTTATTGTTTCGTTTCATTAAGGTGGATTACTGTACTTTAACACTAGTTTTTTTGCGCGTGACTCCACAACAATGGCGCGAACCGAAACAGTATAATCAACACGACATATAACCCTATAGCTTTACATAGCATTGTAATCGACATATTTACTTTCTTAATTTGATCTAACGAGTCTAGAGGTTAACATGACTTGATGTTTTAGACCTAAAGTATCTAAGTAAACGTTGTGATTTGTTGTTGTTTTTTTATTTGAGTCACTTGGTGAAAATAGTAATGCACAAGCAAAGCGGAGCTTCAACATGTCTTGTTAAAGGTTCTTCAATCCTATTCACGAAGAAAAGACCCAAGTGACAGGCAATTAGCGGTGATCTTGACATGCTCAATTTCTTTCTACGCCCAGAACGTCGGTAGTAACTTTTTATCGTCACACAATGCAAGATTCGACATTTTAACAAGCTTCCATACATTAAGCAAACAAGGTGAAAGGCTTCTTACATAGGATTTGCATTGACTGTTTTTTTTGAAAAGTGCATTAGTCAATATTTGCAGTCTTCGTTTCTGGAATATATATTTTTCATAAGTTTTAATTAAAAGGAACTAAACTATTTTTAATTTGTCACTTATAGACAATTAACTGCGTCTACTCCTATGAATAATGAGTTTTCTTTTTAAATGAGTTTTCTTGACAAGATTATTTTCTAATTTACTGGCGGAAAATTAAACTGCCGACGAGTTGCACTTACTGCACTAAGGTTCTATCGAGCCAAGAAGAGTTAAAAACTGTGGTTATTCTTAACTAATCAGCAAGTTATGTGGTTTACCAGAATATCATCTGATTATAATATGATATACAACACTCTTAGATTTGATTCTTGAGTTTCTGAGCTTTAATATTCTTTTCAAAATCTTAGAGAGCAATCGATAATTTTCATTACAATACTACACAAATCTCTCCAGCAGAAAATTCGATATTACTTTTTTTTGTGTTTTGTGTTTGATCTGTAATTTTTATTTTAATAATAATCGTGTGCGATAGTGCACATCTAATTTCACTGTAGAATTGACTGTTCAATAAGCTAATTAACATTGAACAAGTAACATAATAGTCTCTGATGTATTGCCGCTCAAAATTAATTTAATGTGTAAATAGAGGTTATTTATATTTAATATCATTTTTAATTGACTGAATGAGAAAATTAAACTTGTTAGTACAGTGAACCTTTCTGAGGATGAGTGCAGTTATTAAATTCATATTTACTCAAAAATTGTATACGTTTTTGTTTTAAAAAAAAATTTAAAATTTGATTAGTTTTAGTGAAACTGCAAATTTTTCGGTTTATTTTTTATTTCAAATTCTTCCAATTTTGGGAATGAGTTTTTCTTATTCGACGAAATCTGAACATTTACATAGAGTTGGAATCGAGGCAAATTTATCCCTGTGAACGTTTGCAATTCCGTGAGAAGGAAGGATAAGTGATGGTGACTCGAAATGGTTCTTCTTTATTGTATAAACGAGGTTGCACTCCACGCCTGTTAACTGGGGTTAAGTTATGATGGGAACCCCTGCTGTGGTTTGGCGAGTGGCTCTGACATAAACATTTAAAGTCTCGACTTATTCAAATTTCAACTTGGCGAACGATGTTGTAACTCGTGCATTTAACGTTTGCACTTCTTTTGCCACTTGGGTTTGAACAAAAGAATAAGGTTTTATGGGCGAAAAATACAATCAGTGTTGATTTTTGCTGTTTATGTGTGTAAAACTAATTTTCGCGAAATGAATTTTTAATAGTTTAAATTAGATTACGAATCAACTCATTTGAATAACTTCGAGAGCGGTGTATATAAATTAAGTTAAGCTCTTATTTCAAGGTGATAAGATATTAATTGCGTTAGTTTTGATGAATATTGCATTTTTATTCACTGTTTGTTTTTAAAGTTGTACCTACATATTTGCAGCTGCACGTAAATGGAAGATGTGAAATGTGAGTTCTAATTATCAATTGTGTTTCTCGTTTCAGTGCTGGCCCACATTTACGACATTCAGGTGTACGATGAATTTGTTATTCGTGGAAACAACACTGGGATTCTCAAATGTCATATTCAAAGTTTCTTTGCTGATTACATTCGAGTCACTGGTTGGATAAGAGATAATGCTGTTAGAATCGATTCTACTTCTTTAGGTAATTTTTTTTAAACATTTTAAACTTGAATTTCTTTCACAATAGCAAGTGAAGTAAAACTCATTGAAAGGAAATGAAAATGGATTAAGTGATGATGGAAATCCAGTCAATGGGGAATGTGCTACATTGAACTTTCTAATGTCGTTCTAAAACACTAGGCGGGTTCGAAAAGCGAGTGTAACCACGTTTACACTCGTTTAAATTTTAATTTGCACGTTGTTTACACGAATTAATTCGTGTAAACATCGTTCAACCGTCTTAAACGGAAACGACCTATTTTCGTCGTGCAAATGCACGTGCAGCGGAATTTGACGTTTAAAGTGTTGTATTTGCCGCCATCTTGAATCCTCGCTTGGAATGTAAGTAGTAACAATGTGCATGATTCTTAAAATTGTTACTATTGTTACTATTTGTTACTAATTGTTACTATCTAATATTACTTTTTTTGTAAAAGAAAAGCAGGCAAGAATGATGTGCTTGCTGAAAAACAACTGCTCCGTACAGCTTGTTTGTTTATTACGGCAGCCATATTTGTGTGAATTATGTGTAAATTACAGTGTAAATGCTTATGCAACATTTTAACTCGAAAAGTCAGTCGTGCAACTTGACATTTACACTATCAGTTGCACTGGTCGTTCAGTGCAAAATCATTTTCGAACCCGCCTACTATTTTGTACGACAAGGTGGAAACCAGTTAAAATGCCAATTTTTTATTACGTTTGCATAGGTAAACTAAATCAATCACAAATATGTAACAAAAAAGCAAGTCATGCAAATTGAAAATTGAGGCGATCTAATCGCAATACTTAATCTTTTTTTAATATTGGAGTAAAGGTTCAGAGATTAATCTTAGCGTTTCGAGTAATACAAGTTTGAATTGCACAGAAATTAAAAATACAAGTATATTCCAAATATTTAAATTATAGCGTGTCTTCTTTGTCAAATATTTTCAATTATGCCAAGTCACATTATTCACTTCATTTATTTTGACATTTCCAGACCTTTAATCGTCTTGTCTGCATAGCTGCTTCATATTACTATCGGATAGTCGTGTATGTGGCAGCGATGGAGAATATTAGTGTTTTGGATATTTAAATGAAATATACTGCATAGTTCAGTTAATTTTCCTATTTTTACCTTGGAAATCAAAATTGTAAAATGTCATAATTAATAATGAAGTGGATGTACTGAAATGAGTTGTTACGTTTGATGTCTGAAAATTTAAATTTAGGAAAGCTTCACGGACAAGAGTAGTTGTCATCTATTACAGCGTTAATACCGATTCGTACGTGTACACTGTAAGCAATAGATAAAAGTTTCCAATATGCTAGTTGTAGGTCATGGTTTAATCTTATGAATGTTGTTGCGATCAATTTTTATTTGCATTAGACGTAAAAAATTATTACATTTTAAAATGGCATTCTCATCTTTTATCTGCGTATACTATAATATGTTATTAGTGCTTGCCTGGCAGCTCAAAGGAGGTTGTTTAGAGTGGTAGAATTTTAGGGCCACTATCAAATCGAGGTGCAATTCCGGAATTTAGAAGAAAAGAAATTGCAAATTTTATCGATTTATCCGTTATAATTTGAGCAAGAAATAGAGCAAAATTTATTTTTAGAATTGTTATTAAATTTTAAATTATTTTAATTAAAAAAATAAGCTTTCGGCAGCTAATTTTGTTTTTATTGGGGACTGCGGTGGAGAAAAAAACCTATAGTTGATCCTGCATCGTGTGTAATTTGATTTACCCAAAGGGTAATTCAAAAAGACACAAAACCAATTAATTAAGTGTCAAGTGAGCTGTAAAGGACACTAGAAATAACTTGAAAGCACCAGAAAGAGAAGCAAAGTCGAAACTATTTTACCGTATCTTGCTTAATGAAGATGCTTTCTCAACGTTTTTGTCGTGAATAAACAATTTTGTGGTCACTGTTGTAACTTTACAATTGGAAACTTTTTTTTGGATTGCATGCAGTATAAAGTTTAAGGTTCTACTAGTGAAATATTAAACCAAAGATATGAACATGTTTTTAAACTGCGTTTTTAAAAGCAGAACTGGACATTTTATTTGGCTTGAATTCTGAATCCAAATGATGCTCAATGAGCTGATAAAAGAAATAAATGCGTAATTACGTTGTAAATTATTTTTCCTGTGGCAAATTTTTATTTTATTTCACTAGTGTTTGAACAACAATTTTCTGGCACGTTATTTAATGCCAATTTTTTTATTTTTAAGGAATAGATTACTGGTGTGCCTTAATACTGCATACTGTCATTTACAACATACTATTATTCAAGGCTATTGTATGCATGGTTTAGTAAGTGGACTATTTTTCCAGAAATAAATTCTGCTAAATTTATTTTACTATGCCAACACGTTGGGCTCAATTTTTGATATCAAGACAAGCTGGATGCCTACATTTTTCTCTATGGCTTCTGTAGCTGATTTTATGGCTTTTTCAGTTGAGCTGCTATACATAATACGAAATATATATCGTGTTGAAGTTAGTTTGAGTTTAGGTTCTTAGTTTCTTTTTATTTTATTTTTTTAAAATAAAATAACGGTTAAAATTAGATAGTCGAAACCCGTTTGAATTTAGTGCATTTCGTATGGGTGGGGGGGGAGGGAAAGAAGATAAACATTTCTTGTATTATGTAAAAATTTAGAGGATTCAATATGCATTATACATAAAATTTCTTGGAATTTCTGAAAGATATGTGCGAAGAAGTTTTTAATAGCTCAAGCTGTAAATATCAATTAATGATAATTTTCATTGTCTAATCTAATTAAGCCTAATTTGAATCAACCATAAATTAATTAAATTCCCAAGGTGGTGCCACAATTGTTTAGGAGCTCACTTAGCGAGAGTGACTAGTAGATTAGAAGATAAAGTATTAAATTGGGCAAAAAAACCAAATGAATTTGTTATGAGATGAAAATAGTTGGCTCCGTCTGCTTCAAAGCAAATCGTGTCGCAGGGTTATTTAGAAATAGAATCTGATAATGAACTTTCAACTATGCTGCCGTTTGGACTCGTTTCTTGACAAAGACTTTTTTATTATTTTTTTATTTAACTATAAAATGCAGATGGATTGCACATGCATTTTAAGTTTAACTGTCTGTTTTATATGATGGGCTTAGATATTTGAGCGTAAAAGTTTAAAGTTTAAAAAAGAAGACAAAAAAAAAAGTTTAGTGTAATCCTCTAAAAGTGAAGTTAGTGGTTGCTGTAATATTTCAAAAAAATCTTGGCCATCTTTTAAACGTACAATTTAAAATACGGTCCTTTTAGCACTTGAAAACTTGTCAACAACCCCAAAGTTCATAAATTATTCCGCAGCTCCTGTTTGTGTTTTTTCAATTTAAAAACTTGTTGGAATAGAGAATTGTTATCGTCTTAACCCCATGAGATTGAGAAAGAAGGGAAAGAAATATTAGATAACGTCCTATTTATGTTTAAGAGACAGAAAGCACTGTCGACTGGCCTTTGTCTTAATGCTCCACCTATGTTTTTCCTGGAACAATTTTCTTTTTTCGTTTCTAAAATATCAGTTTGCTGTTTCTTTCGCAGATGGCAAATATTTGATGGTTCCAAGCAATGGGGATCTCTTCGTTCGCCAAGTGGGCCATCACGATGCTGGGTCCACGTTCCGTTGCCAAACTCACCATCGTTTGAGCAAGGAAACTCGCTTAAGTACTTCAGCAGGAAGACTTTTTGTTACTGGTAAGACAATTTTATTTTAAGCTTTTAATTCGGAAGTGCGTTTTTACGTTTATATTATATGATAATTTTTTTTTTGAGGATTTAAAAAAAAAAAAAAAAAATTTTAAAATAATTATAATCATTCTATGATTATTTTAACGAATGGAAAACAAAATCGGGTGCGTGGATGAGACAACTCGAGTTGACAGTTGACAATAAAATTTCTGTAGCAGCATCAAGTTTAGGCGGAAATTTTCTCATAATTGAGACATCTAGAAAGGAAGCTTTTGTCACGTTTGAACACGATTGACAATGCATTTAAATGGCAGGTGTGTAAAGCCTTTTTCTCATGTTTTCAATTGGTACTGAAATCGTAAATGCGTGTCATATTTTTTGTCAAGTGTTGGAGGTAACTACATCAGTTAAATTTACATAAACTCAATTTTTAATGCTAGAAACGTTTAAATGTTTATTGTCTCCTCGAATTTACACAATAGGAAGACGGTACAGGCACGCACAAAGCAAGCATAAAGTAATGTCTTTAGGTTTGTTGCAGCTTCTTGTGCCTACTTACCACGAAACAAGGTCGTAAGGGTAAAAGTTTGCTGGCAGCTTTATCTACTGACATGCTGTCTAACTTCTCAGCTTATTTTCTCGGATCAAATGAACTTATGACATGACACTAATCATCTCATAACTATGGGTCATTGTGCACTATTTTATAATTGTAATGGAAATTCTTAAACGTCTGGTTCAAAGAAAAAATAACCTTTAGCCAACAAATATTGAGGTTTTAATTTATTTATCATATTTTTTTATTTGTTAATGGGGCTTTTAATCATAATTTTAACACTCGGTTAATAATATTGGTTTTGCCGTTAGCAATGATTGTCCATTTTCTTTATCGATTAGGAACTGAACTGCTCGAAATAAAATGTAAAGTAAATGAAGAAATTGTCAGTTGTGACTTTTTATCGTCACCACAAGTGTGTCCCTCCATCGATTGCTTAGTTTTATACTTTAGAGTACTCTTATCGTGGACGATGTGGTCATTGCCAAGCTTAATTGTGAGTGGCCAGTAACACTAGTGTCCTAGTTATTTCCTGGGTTTGTGAAAAGCAACACTTTCATTCTACAGATCTACACAACATTTTTTTCTCGATATTTTCTTAGAAGAACTTAATGCAGTAAACGGTCAAATAAAAATATATATAAGCTATGAGTTTTTCTTTCTTGGAAAGTATGGAGCAATTTTTATTAGTTTCAAGTGAACTTGAACGACATTATTATGCAGTTGTGCGAAGTATATAGAGGTGAGAACGTGTCTCCACTATGGATATTGCCAGCCAGCTCAAGCTTAAAGATAGGTCTATTGAAAATAACAGACAAAAGCTTGATTGAGAACTGGAATACCAAGGTTTAATGATTGATTTTTATTAAAGCTGGATGTTACGATGCGAGCGTATAGAATTTTATTCTTTTTTCTGCCATTTTATGTTGAGTTTTTGAATAGAATTTTATCAATTTTCTCGATCGAATGGCGGTTTTTTGCTGTTTATTATGCACTACGACCAAGATATGATTTACTACTGTCAAAGCTATCTTCACAGAGTTATAAAATATTAATTTGGGCTTTTATAAGGGGAACATTAAACATTTCTTATATCCTTAAATGGCTTTTGAATATTTTATGTTGGGTTAATTTGAAGATGTTTGTTTTAGAGTCTGAATTCTAGTCTAAAAATATGAAAATTCTCATTCACATACAACGAAACTAATGTGTTGACCTTATGCGATATCTATGTGAATCTGCAGGCAATTTTGCTGCCAAGTAAGTTTTAAGTAAACATTAATTAGACGGTAGTTAATGCGAATTAAGTTTACTTCATATTAACTTGACTTCAGTGGCTTTTAATGAAAAATTTATGTTGAGGTTGTTCAGCAGCAGAAGTACATGCAAATTTGATTTTATATTTTAGAGTACTACCGAATATAATGGGGTCATAATTTGCAAATTGTTTTAATAAAATCGCTAGTTATTAAAACGATAATGTACAATTATGAGCAAATTAATCAACTATTATTTAAATATCGTTTATTTCATTTTATAGGTATGTAATTTTTAAATTTAAAAACGGTTTATTGAAACTAAATTCCAGTATGATCACAACTTTTTATCTCCATAAGTTTTTATAAAATTGCCACGACCAACAAATTTTTATATTCGTTACGCTAGAAAAAGTTTGAATTTATATGATATATATTTTTTACTTCTATGACAAGATCCCCAAGGAAATGTTCCACCCCGCATTTTGGACCCACTCGCCACGCTTCGAGTGAAAGCTGGAGAAAACGTTGTTCTACCATGCCCGGCTCAAGGCTACCCACAACCGACATTAATGTAAGTAATTGCCCTCAGTTTTTTAATTTGTCAATATTGGATTTTTCATATAAATTTGAAAGAAAACCCACAATTTACAGACCTGCTAATCGATAATGAACTGACATATGCTTTCTCTCCGCTACATAATCACATTTCCACTGTGAAATACTTAGGAACTTTTTTTTTTATGGAAATTTTAAGACCCAAGGGTCAATTGTGATTCAATGTGGTTATTTCCAGTGGTTGATTTTTAAAATTGGTTTTTAATTAAATTATTTATGGTTTTGAATAGTATTTTTTTTTTTTTTTATAAAATTTATTTCATTTATTTTCTTCATACACGCAGTAAATTGCTTTCATGTCATTTGTTGTAAGGTTGATAGAAAACCTTAACTTATCCGTTTTGCACATGAAATGTTCGAAGACTAATGACTCAAGCCAGATTCTATGCATTTGTGGCAGCCAATTAGCAGTAAAAGTATAGTAGTGGTAAAAATAAAATTAAAAAAGGGGGTGGGGTGGGAGTCAACTCAAAAGTCTGACGATGGATTAATTCCATCAAATTTTTTCACGCCATTAAAATTGAATTTGTTGTAAGTGGTTTAAATTTTTTTATTTTAAAATTTTAATGAAAAATTTAAAGAATTAAAATTTCATTCTCGAATAAAATAAATTTTAAGGGGGAAAAAATTTATATATTTTTCAAGCTTTTAGCTAGATCGATATTTATGTCACAACAACATAAAATTATAACTAGCGCGAAGGCTGCGCAGTGACAGTTGCTGCCAATCAGATGTCATCCATATGTTAAAGTAGGCTTACGCGGTCAAATAAATCATTGGATTTTTAATGCAAATCATTCTGCATTTGCCTGAATGCTTCTGATAGCCTTTATGCTCAGAGCTTAACCTTTTGGTTTGACGATTTAAATGAAAAATGCGTCCAATTAGATTATGACATTAAACGTTTCAAACTTAAATTACCATAAATTTAACCACCATTTTAATAATGGCCAGGCAATACATTGGGGTCACCTAATCCTCGAGATTTATTTTTTAATATAATAAGGATTTATTAATATTTTGATGTTTTCTTGGTTATTTGCTCAGACGTAAAATCAATAAATTTTCTACTGGAAAGAAACTTTAAGTCTTTCTACCAAATGATGTCTCTTATTTTGTTGTTTAAAATGAAAGAGAATTGACTTAAAAGCTGGTGTTCTACTTTTTTTAGCGTTAAAGCTAGAAGTAAACGCATTGACGTCGTCTCAACTGTGCAATAAAAATGATAAATAAAAAAATTCTTGCGTTAGAAATGCATTTTTATATATTAACTTAAAGCAGAGCATCAGTTTAAGTTTTTAACGAGAAATTATATCTCAAGAAAACAAAGTAGAAGCACGACTATCCCATTCATTGATTCCGTTGCTTTTGAGGCTTAGAAAATGAATTTTTTTTTAAATTTTGTAGTTGGATGAGCTTGTTTTTTTTATGATGTCATCTGAAACATCAACTGCGCTTCTATTCAGACTGAATTTATGGAAAATTAACATGTTATTTTGTACACGAAGTGCTATCAGCAGTTATACCACAAACAGAAATTACAGAAAACTGCAGTATGTTCTAAAATGAGAATTAAGAAATGCAGCCAAGTGCTTTTGCTTTGTCTTCGTTGTGGCGTAATGGTAGTAATTAACGTTAACAGTAATAATAAGTAAAATTTAATTTGTCTTATTTTATTTAATCTTTAAGTATAACGATAAAAAAAAGATTAAAACTTGAGAGTCGATTGCGGAACTGTGTTATAGCGTGCAAACTGTTTTTATTTGCGTACAGCATACAAGATACAGTAGCTGGTCAAGATGTAAGCAACAAAGGAACGGGTTTTTTTCCAGCAAACCACTGTCGACAATGTAACCACAGATATAAATGTCAACTCCAATCTCGACTCAACATGTGCCACACAGAATGCATCTTTTATACAACTGAAATGAAAGGGTTTCAAAAGTTGTAACTGAAAGGGTTTCAATGATGCAAGTTGTTTTCAATATATTTGTAGGGATTTAAGTATTCGAGAAATTAATTAAACTCGAATTAATAAATTAATTGGTAAGATCACAAGCTGAAAAGATTTGTCGTTTATCGACATGGAAGTGAATTGACGTCCATCAATTCACATAATGGCTGGAAAAATCCTAGTGGTCTACTAAATGGGAGATCTGCAGTTCGATTTCTTTCCTTTTGGATCCGGACTGCGGGCTTTTCAGTCGTATGGTGAATTGATGGTGGTCAATTTAGTTTTATGCCAGAGCTTTTAACAACTTTTCTTGGTACAATTAAATATTTTGAAGTTTATTTTGTACTTTGCATTTGTGCAATTGATCAAATATTTTGTATTGTTTAAATCTCATTTTATTTGTTTTGTTTCCTACTAGTGTTTGTTTTCATACTGAAAATAATGAAAACAATTGGTAACGAGGGGTGAGAATGAACTGAATAAACAATTAGAATGTTTGGTTGCACTATATTTCTTTTAAAGAAATTACATTGGGAATATAAGAAGTCTGTTGCTTAGCAACGAGGAGCAACGCAAGCACTTGGATTCGCCAGCGAAGTCACGTTTAGCGAATCTACAACACAATTCTAGTATATTTTAGAAATAAAATTCCGGTAAGCTTATAATAAGATACTCAAAGATGTACTTGTAGACTCAGAAAATCTGTATTGTACCCGGCAAAATAGGATTAAAGACTGAATTTCGTGGGTTTAAGCTTGATAGATGATGATTAAAAAGGGAGTTTATAAAATATTGACGTAAAAAAGCTTTAAAATGTTCAGAAGAAATGTCTTGTGGGCAAGTCGAGGCAGCTGTGATGAGGTTGCTTGATTCTACAAGACCCAAAAGATGCAATCGTATTACGAGCAGTCGAGCGAAAGAACGAACCTTCGGGGCCAGGCCTTAGTCGGATTGCTTGCAAAGAGAGGGGACGGAATTAAGGGAATTTCTTAACGTTCAACTGCTTTTGTAACGTAAACAAGGTCAAGATACCGAGTTGTTGAAATTGAGGGAGAAAGAAAGAGTACGACTCTCGTTTTATTTCTTTGGAAGAATGCCCATTTTTCGTCTGTGTAGTATGTCAACAGTATGAAAAAATAATTTGCAGAAAATGAACTAATTTAATGTTATGAAAGAAATGCTAATTGTGCCGTTGAGGGTAGATCTGCTAAAACTCATTACTGGTGATTGTGTTAAGAGGAATTTAATTAAAACTCTTCATTGTAATTTATTTTTTATTTAAAAAAAATGGGTCTAACTTAATTCAATTTCAATTTAAAATAACTGGATAAATAATAAATGTAACAACATAAATTTTGTGAATACGACGTATGAAACTCGGGGCTTTAGTTTTATTTACACACTTGTCTGATTGACAAGTATTACACTTTTATCTATATTTATTTTTATTATTAGAAACATATGCCAGCAGTTGTGTCAATTTAGAAACATTTGTATAAGGTAATATTAGATGAAGTTTGTCGTTTTTGACTTGAGGAAAAGTAGATTTTCGGAAGGAAAATACGGCAAACCACAGTCAAGTCACTAGTCCAAGTCATGGAATGAGAAATCCCTTTTGTGTGTAGAGGTTTGAATAGTGTAACGTCTGAAGGACATAACCTGAATGCCGTGGCAAGTCTTTGCACGTTTGGTGTTTGTGGAGAGTGGTAACCACAAATCTAAAATTGATACATCTTCTGAGGTCAATACAAATAGTATAGGACTCTTCAAATATTTAATCATAAAACAGTTTTGTTTTTTATAAAATGTCCAATACCATGATTTTTTATATTATAAATTGACCCAGAGATCAAGTTTAGTTCGCACTATGAACGTTAAGGAGGATGGCACAAATGTCTCAAAGGACTGATTGGTAGCTTTTATTATTTAATAAGCAAAGCAAAACAGAATTTTTAATTGGCTAAAATATATTTAATTTTATTTAGTGTAGTTATTTGATTAAAATTTCTGGTAAATTAATTAGAAATAATCAACTTAATGAACATGATTTATTGACTGCACCATAGCAGCACATTTAACCACGTTTAATTTCATTTTTGCTGCTCAACTTGACACATAATTGAGTGATTAATCTTTAAAATAGAAAATAAATTATTGATCACTTATGAAGCATTTGAATAGGTTGTAAACAACCGATTATATACAACTAAATGGCCGGAAGTGGTTACATCTCTGGGCAAATCTGCTTAGTCCTAGTTTTATGGAAGCATCTCATGCTCTTTTATCGTTAACTTCATGCTAATCTCCAACATGCTCAAACATGGTAGGTTAAGTTTGTAATTTTTAAAGTATACCATGGTATTTAAACATTGTGACGTGTAAGATAAGTCATTTGCATTGTTTAATGCGCCATTGTTTAATGCGCCACGTAAAGTGAATTTAATTGTTCGAAACAATCTTTCCTCTGCGGTATAGTAGATCAAACTCTCTTGTGTTGCTGTCAAGTCACCAAAAATACTCGTCGTATATCTCTCCACTTGATCTCCTATCCGTGGTTATGTATACAAACTTGAAGCAATTTCCACCAAGTTTTTTCCGCATTGTCAGCTGAATTTTAAGCCTTTTTTTGTACTCCCAATCCCCCGAGGTGCTACCTTAAGACATGGCAGATTGATTGTGGGCATGAAATGACTTTGTGTAGAGCTGTTTGTACCTCACGTTTGCTACATAAAACTGAAAAAATGTGTGTAACGTTTTGTTCTCAGTTGGTACATCAAAGACGTGACGGGTCACTTGATCCCAGTGCCCTCCAGTGGCCGCCATTCATTCCATCGAGAAGTGTTGGCCATCAGGGATGCTCAGGCTGCTGACTCGGCTATGTACGTGTGTGTCGCTTCCAACATTATCGGCGCAGCCAAAGCAGAGACAGCACTTACTGTCATAGGTGAGGCATTGTTCGTAAATTTCAATTATTGCTATGTGAAGTGGAAGAGAAAAATTACATGCTTAGTATCGATATTGCCAGATGCAGTGGGACATGAAAAACCCGCCACTATGAAAGACTTTTATTCTCTGATATTGGGCAATTTTTAGAAAAAGGAG
This sequence comes from Strigamia maritima, assembly GCA_000239455.1. NCBI lineage: Eukaryota > Metazoa > Arthropoda > Chilopoda > Geophilomorpha > Linotaeniidae > Strigamia > Strigamia maritima. The sequence continues at coordinate 180,476 of JH431465.1, forward strand.
AAATGGATCTTTTTTGTTTATGGCTTGATTCGCAGCGCTATAAAAGTGAATGTTTTTGTTTGTTTTCTTTTAACTATAAAATGATTTTGATGGGTTTTCCCCTTGGTTTTTTGTGTTTGTTTGCTTTGTTTGCCATTTCCATATCTGAAGAAGTGTTGCTTGTTCTCACTCAATGAACTGTTGACGTTAAAGTAAATTGCTTCGCATGAATTTAAAAGAAGCCAATTTGGAAGAGCACATCTAAATTGTAGAAAACAAATCCCGTTGGGAAATTTAAAAAAACCAAATTGCACAAACAAACCGTGCACACACACACCCACACACACTTATTACCTTTTAAACGTACAGATTAATGCACGTGGTACTATAGGTCAGTTCAAAGAGTAATTTTCTGTTAATGGAATGTTTGTTAGTACCGTGACTCCGTGAGTCGAACATTAAAAGCAGAAATATAAATAAAACTTTGCTCTGAGAAACATTACCACCGTATTTGGATGAGAAGTTTTGATTATTTTTCTTGTCGTCTTTTTTCTCTATTTTTTTTTTT
>JH431466.1:4710-29920 GCA_000239455.1 Strigamia maritima
ATTACAGTATACATTAGTTACAACCATCTTGAATAGTAAACAAATAGATAGAAAACAGTTTAAGAACCTCCTACGAAACAAGAACACGTCTAAACAACATTCAGAAAGTAGAGGATTTGCACTGATCACAAAAACTTATGTATGCATGAACTAATGTATACTGTAATGAGGGCGACTACTGATCAGTAGTCGCCCTCATTACAGTATACATTAGTTACAACCATCTTGAATAGTAAACAAATAGATAGAAAACAGTTTAAGAACCTCCTACGAAACAAGAACATGTCTAAACAACATTCAGAAAGTAGAGAATTTGCGCTGATCACAAAAACATATGTATGCATGAACGTACAAACGTATAAATAAAAAAGTTATACCGTACGTTAGTACGTTCAAGCCATGGTTCAAGCGTTCATACGTTTACGTTGATACGTAATGAGTGTTTGTGCAAACAAAAAAATCACTTAACAACGTGGTGTCAATCGATCTAATGCTGGGGTCACTCGGACCTAATACAAATACCCGTTGCAGTCAATGGTGGTAGTGTGTTGGTGCTGGTGGTGGGATGGTTCGTTATTTTCACGTCCTTGGCCTCTAATACTGCGTCCTCGGCCTCTAATACTGCGTCCTCGGCCTCTACTGCGTGCTCGGCCCGTCATTTTTGCAAATGGCGGCTTGCAAAAACGGAAGGGGGCTGGTTGCTTTGTTATGCGCATGCGCATGCGCATAACAATACGTTCATACGTTTATACGTTCAGGCGATGAACATATGGACCAACATAAGAATTCAATTGTTAGAGGATTTGCGCTGATCACAAAAACGTATGTACGCATTAACGTACAAACGTATAAATTAAAAAGTTATACGTTTTTGTGATCTTGAAATTTGAACAAATGTATCAACGTATCAACGAATGAACGTATGTTTCATATGTAGATACGTTGATACGTGATTGTTAAAAGGTACAGATCAACGTAACAATTGAATTCTTACGTTGGTCCATACGTTCATCTCCTCAACGTATGAACGTATTGTTATGGGCATGCGCACAACAAACAAATCGGCCTGCTTCCGCTTTTGCAAACCGCCATTTGTAAAAATGACGGGGCAACAATAGGATAGAAGCCGGGGGCGCAGTATTAGAATATTAGATTTAGAAAATAATGAACCATCGCCACCACCAACACCAACACAACATCACCATTGACTGCAACGGGTATTTGAATCAAGTCAAAATGACACCAGCATCAGATCGATGTTGTTACGTTGTTACGATGATATTTTTGTTTGCACAAACACTCATCACGTATCAACGTAAACATATGTACGCATGAACGTACAAACGTATAAATTAAAAACTTATACGTTTGTACGTTCATGCGTATATACGTTTTTGTGATCAGCGCAAATCCTCTATTATGTTTTGATTAGTCAACCACTTGTATATTTGTGTTTATAACCCCATGATTATTAATCATCAATCAATTCATAACAGTGTTGCCAACTCAGCGGATTTCCTGCTAGATTTGGCGGATTTTTGAGACCCCCAGTGGGAAAAAAAAACAAGCCAGCGGACTGCGGAAAATCTAGCTTGGAGATTTTCCAATTGGCGGATTTTTGGTGGATTTTAGGATTTTTTAAAAATTGGACGGAAATAGTAATTTTGCCGGAAATATTGGGCAGATTTAGCCCTAATCAAAATTAAAAAATTACTTTTTAAGTAAACAAATTTTGTTCGGAAAATTTTTCAAAAATTAAGAAATTTTTTAAACCTTTCTTTTTTTTTTGTTATTTTAGCTTTTTTTAGCAGATTTTTAAAACATTTGACGAATTTTTAGCGGATTTTATACCTTTTAGAGTCAGCGGATTTTGGCGGAATTTAGAGGTTCCCCAAGCGGAATCTGGTTTTAGAGAGTTGGCAACACTGATTCATAAATCAAAATTATTAAATAAAAAAAATTGAATAAACTAAATTTCTTTTTTATTTTGTTGTTTAGTTTTTTTTTCAATCAATTTTGTCGACGGTGTCGACCGAATGCGCTCCCCACCCCCCGAGATTTTTTTAATAAAAAAAAAACATGATAATCTTGGGAAAATAAATGTCATCTGGACATACAACAACGAAGCATTTGAGTGGATTCTGAGTCTAATCTCGGACAATTTCTCTGGCTGTAATTCAGCCGGAGTAAAGAGAGCTTTGATGCGTGTTGCTTTGCAATGGAACGAATCACGAGAGGGGAGTCACCCTTCCACGAGCTTCACCGTGAAATCAGGGTCCGTATAGGTTTATCACAAAAAATATAGCTCGAAAATAATGTTTTGCTTTAATATTCGTCTAAAATAAATTTTTATTAATATCACAATTCGCGAGAGCAATAATCAGGCAATAACTCTAAAAATGTGATGCCATAAAGGCATAAACAGCGGCGCAAAAAGCATCATGAGATTCTTATTGATCTTGCTCGAGCAGCCAAATCAAAACCCACTTGAATAAAATTTAGGGTTCAATTGCTCAATTTTTTTATTCTAATTATTTACAATACAGTGGATAATTTATATTTTGTCTATTTGTCTATTGTATATTAAAATGAAATGAGTTGTAGTATTCAATTTCAAGTTTACACTGCGAATCTAGGTGTCTAAATTTTGTTCTAGGCACACTTTAAGAACTTAAACACTGATTTCATTTAATAGTCGTTTGGGTGAGCCTAAAAATTAAAGTGATTATTTTTGAGTACAATTCTAAATATAAGACAAAGAATTGAACAAACTGCTGCTAATGAATAGACAGAAAACTGCTAAAATCCATAGATGTTTGGATTTTAGCAGTTTTAGTAGCAAAATCTATACATCTGTGGATATTAGCATTTTTCTGCCTATTCATTAGCAGCAGTTCAATCAATTTTTTGTCTTATATTTAGTACTCTGCAGTGACTCAAAAATAGTCACATTGATTTTTAGGCTCACCCAAATGACTATTAAATGGAACCAGTGTTAAGTTCTTAAAGTGTCTTAACTTAAGCTATCTAGTTTTACAGTGTAGTTATGTGTAACCAAGAACAGTAAATCATGATGGGTTAATTTTTTCACACTCGTTGCTGGTATAGCATTTCTCTTGGAGGACATACATTGTAAGTTTGTAACTTCATTTGATATTGATGATTTCCATCTGGCTGTATAAGCACCACATTTTATTGAACTATGAATAATTCATTAATATTCTGACTTGATGCTGGTTGGCCTTCAACCACAGTCATATAATCCTCGACTCCCCTCACAACGATCGGTTCAACAAACATAACTTTAAGCCTTTTTTCCCCCTCTCTATCCAAATGAATGTCTGGAATGGTATTTTTTAAAAGCTAAAAGTTATACATTTTGATTTACTCGTGACATTGCATCCATAAACTTTGCTTAGAATTTTTGGTATTAATTTATCTCGATATTGGATGGATATTGCAAAGGTTGTTGACTTCTTTGACACAATTCTTAAAGCAAATTAATTTTCTGTTCAATTTAGAGTGACATGCGTCTCTAGGGAAACCACTTGATAGATAGACTAATAAAAAGATAAAACTAATCAGTTTCACAATGATTTATGAGCATGAAAACATCTCATTTCTCAAACTAAACTGATGACACGTATTCAGTAATCAGTACCTATGCATTATGCATAATTCTCTTGAGAATCGAGAAACATTCGTGAATAGTTTTTGCTTCAATTTTTAATTTCGTGAGAAATGTTCAAGATTATATCTGTTTACAATAGAGGATTTGGGCAGATCACAAAAACGTATGTACGCATGAACGTACAAACGTATAAATAAAAAAGTTATACGTTTATAAGTTCAAGCCATGGTTCAAGTGTTCATACGTTTACGTTGATACGTGATGAGTGTTTGCGCAAACAAAAAAATCACGTAACAACGTGGTGTCAATCGATCTAATGCTGGTGTCACTCGGACCTAATTCAAATACCCGTTGCAGTCAATGATTGTGGTGTGTTGGTGCTGGCCCATGTAGCAAAACGCCGGCGTTTTCGCCAGCGATCGCCGTCGGTAACCGCCGCGGTCCGACAGCGTTTAGTGTTGCATTTCCGCCAACAAACCGCCGTCGGTAACCGCCGTGGTCCGACGGCGTTTAGTGTTGCATTTCCGCCAACAAACCGCCGTCGGTAACTGCCGCGGTCCGACGGCGTTTAGTGTTGCATTTCCGCCAACAAACCGCCGCCAACAAACCGCCGCCAACAAACCGCCGCCAACAAACCGCCGGCCCCACTCGCCAACAAACCGCCGGCCCCACTCGCCAACAAACCGCCGGCCCCACCCGCCAACAAACCGCCGGCCCCACCCGCCAACAAACCGCCGGCCCCACCCGCCAACAAACCGCCGGCAGTTTGATGGAGGTTTGGGCCGGCGGTATTACGGCGAATAACGACGACAAACAGCCGTCGAAAATGCAACATTGCACGCTGTCGGACCGCCGCGGTTAATTAAAAATTAATACAGTTAAAACAGTTAAAAATTAAAACAGTTAAAAATTACAAAAAAATTAAAACAGCTAAAAATTAAAAAAAAATTAAAACAGCTAAAAATTAAAAAAAATTAAAACAGTTAAAAATTAAAAAAAATTAAACTAAACTAAACAAAAAAAAATTTTTACTCACATACTATTTTTTCCCACAGGTAACTGTATTTTTGTATATGATTTTCATTAATGTAATTTTTAATTTTATATTAATAGAAATTTTTTTAATTATATTTTTATTACGGAAATAAATCTTAAACATTTAATTATTTATAACAGAACTTTCATATGAATAGAAAATATTTTTATGTATACTTACTATACTTGGATTTGAACACGGGTTCCCTGCATTGTAGATCAATGTCATAATCACTGACCTGTGACAACTTACAACATTAGGAAAATTAATTTTAGCTTATAAAGATTTTGTTTTGTTTTTAAAAATTAAATTAAAAAATTAAAACTGCTTCTTCTCAGTTGACACTAAATGTTTAAGGTTTATTTCAGTAATATAATTTCTATTAAAAAAATTTCTTTTAATATAAAAAGTGCATTAATGAAAATCATGTGTTACGTTTTTCCTGTGTGGAAAAAAAATATTTTTTCTGTTCATTTAATTTTTTTTTATTTAATTTAGTCTAATTTTTTTCCCGACGCATAAAACGAGTGGCAGGATAGCAGTGATGACCACCATTGCTTCGACGGCGGTCACCGCCACAGCGCAATAGTGGCGGTAAACGCCGTCGAACCGACGGCATCTATCGCCACTGTTCCGCCGCCTGTTTCATGCAGCTGCGCAGCAGCTATAGACGCCGTCGAATCGACGGCGGTCACCGCCATTACACCACCACGGCGCAATAGTGGCGGTAAACGCTGATTTGTTTGTTATGCGCATGTCTACAACAATACGTTCATACGTTCTTACGTAATTTAAAACATCTATTTTTAATGCATATCCTAATTAAGATTTAAAATTTTAGTGTAATGACATTATGGATATACTTCTAGTATATTCTAGTAAATCCTAGAAGTATATCCATAATGTCATTACACTAAAATTTTAAAACGTTCATATGTTCAGGCGATGAGGTATGGACCAACGTAAGAATTCAATTGTTATGTTTTAACAACCACGTATCAACGTATCTACGTATGAAACATACGTTCATACGTTGATACGTTTGTACAAATTTCATGTGCGCAAATCCTCTATTTTAACATTAAATGAATATTGCATATCAAGAAACGATAATTCCACTGTTTGATAGTTGTTTCAGAGTGTTGGTTTAACATCTTACGGATGTTGTCTATGAACACAACATTCCACAACTGATCAACGTTTAAAAATGTTGATTCAACATTGGTTTGTTTCATGGAATATTGGTTGTTGATATGCAACATTCGTTTAATGTTAAAACAACATCCTGTTATGTTATGTTTGAATGTTGAAAAAAATGTTGATAAAAAATGACATTCTAATATTGAATCAACACTAGTTATGAAAATTGAAGAAATTTAATTTTACATTTTTTGTAATCCAAAGTAATGGCGCGTATTAAATAGATGTTTTTTTATTGAATCAACATTTCTAATGTTTTTTCTGATTCATTTTTTTGTTTCTTATGGGAACATGACCATCTTTTAGCAAATAAAATTTTCAGCTATTAATGATTTTTTTTAAAAAAAGGCGCAACACAACTTAGAAATTGATGGATCAGAATTATTTTTGCTTACCAAATTGATCAGATGTATACTAATACAGCAGATTATAAGCAGATAGATTGTATAAGCAGATTATAGTGAGCTTCTTGACTGACACTAAGGATTATTTGAAATAATTTAGGCCCACCCAGAAAGCACATATGGACATTTTACAGATGAAATGACTGAAATCATTGCAGTACACATGTTAGTATTCTGGCCATGAATGCATATAGCCTGAAGTCATAGAACGGAAATAAAAAAGAAATATGATAAAATATCTAGTCTATGACGGCGATATCGTCTTATTATATTGTTAGACAAACAATTATAACTACACGATTACGTACAATCACAATTTGGACGTTTTTTCCAAGATATATTTTTATGAGAAATTTTTTATTTTGCTTGAATCAATTTCGTGTGAGCTGTAAAGTCGACTTCGACTAATAAGAAGATGAAATACGAAGGCTTTTTGCAAGATTTGTGTGAACCGAATCGAACATCCTGACTTGAGTTCTTTTTTTTTCTTTTGTAAATTCACTGAACCAAACATCTATTTCTAGCTTCTATTCCCCAGGCGATTCAGTCATGCTTTTCTGCAAAACACACATGGGTTCGACTTAAAGAGGTAATTTTCGACTACGACTAGGCCTATTCATTGTTAAGCTTGTTCCGGGAATAAATTGCTTTCTTCTTCTTCAGGCTAAACGAAGAAATGCAGTCTATTAGCACCGTTAACGTTTTTGCTCTTACTTGTCAGTTCTAAATTCATTCTTTTGCGTCATTACAATTTCTGCTTAAAGTCTGCTAAAATGCAAGTATTTATAATTCTTTTATAAGTTTTTATGATTTTATAATTTTAAAATGTCAGCTTGGGACACTGTTACAGTTGACTGCTATTTCCCCATTTGTTTAAGGGCAGGTAGAAAAATTCAATTTTCCCCCTTGCCCTTTAAAATCTCTAAAGTGCCGCTATTGTTTACTTCTCTACCCTCTGTTTTTCTTATCAGATTTGAGGTCACGAACGTGATATAGCTATGAAAGTGTTGTGCAAACATTACATCCAAAACTATGCTCATACTATACCGGGTATATTATTTTAAGATTCTTTAAGTAACAAAAAAAGTGAAATTGAAAAATATTTTATTTTTCTGACTAATCACAAGATTTTCGTTAAAAAAACTTATTTTAATTTAAAACCCTTATCTATGCAATCTTTCAAATCTGAAAATGGACAAATTACCCTCTCATTCACGCCCACAGAACGTACCTTAAGGGGAGAGAAAAACCCGAGGCAGGAAGAGGAAGTGAATCACGTGACATTGGCAACCACTAATCACCCTATTCTCATTGGCCACCTGTTCCGAACCGACCAATGAGCAGAGAGATGAACCTCCTCGTCGAGCTTTGCTCAGCTTTTTTAGTGAGCACGGTGTTGTTATCGCTTTGCGCTCTAAAATTTTCTAATCATGAACTGAGAAGCGAGCATGGCCTTTTTCGTCCAGTTAGTGCGGATTTCAATTGCCACCATCATCGTAAATTTACCATGGATACGAGCTAATTGGATGTGAGTAGTTGTCTTTTACGCTTTTTAACAGCTTATTAAAAAGTGTACAAGTCCCCTGTTTTCAGCTGGTTTAGACCTTTTCCCTACCCTAACTCTTAGCTGTGTCCAGAATCTAAGGAGTAAGGGGGAGACACCGTGGCATGATAACAGGGTTCCTTTGACCCTGTCGGCTTCTTTACCCTCACAGGGCCCTCCCTTCACCAAACACCCCTAATTAGAAAGATGATCCAAAAAAAAAATTAATCACTACGGTATTTAATGTAATATTAAAAAATTGATTTTATTTCAAAATTGAGCATGACAAATTAAATATTTCTGTGGGTGGGCGAAATAATTAAATTAAAGTATTATTATTATTATTATTATTATTATTATTATTATTATTATTATTATTATTATTATTATAATTATTATTATTATTATTATTATTATTATTATTATTATTTATTTTATTATTATTATTATTATTATTATTATTATTATTTTTTTTTTATTATTATTTTTATTATTATTATATTTCTAAGACTTTTATCGGTTGTTTTTTAGTTTTTCTTCATTTTCTCCGTTGCTGTTTGCTTTGGGAGTTCGCACATTGTTTTTGCTTCTTTGATTTAGAATGGATGCGCAAAGTATTTAATCGAGCTTGAGGGGTTTTAGAGAAATTTTGTATGGATAATTTATAAGAGGTATTTAGCTGATCAATTCACCTATTGTTATGAGAGAGTTTTAAAAGTACTTGATCTTACGACTATTAATGTTTCCTTGTTTTTGGGTTGAGATTGCATTTTTGTTCACTGATTAATTGGAGGTCTTGTTGATATTCCTGTTCTTCTGTCTAAAATTGGTTTTAGAGTTCCCCGGTCTTCTCGGGTTGTCAGATCAGGGCATGTTTCTTTTGCTGTGAGTAACCTCAAGGTTCCATTATTTCGTATGATAGTTTGTGAAGTTTTGATTTTTTAGCTATTTTGTGTTATTGTTATTACTGTATTTGATTTAATTTGTTGTTTTTTTTGTTAGTTTGAGGATGAGTATTTTATTTTTTTGTCATGGTTTTGTTCCTCAAAAGCCACTGGCTGTTGGTGTGCAGTTCTTTTAGTTAAAAGAAAACAAACTTTATTATTATTATTTTAATTTTTTTTTGTCCAACATACTTTGAGGTTTTTTACTTTTTTTAACCAGGCGATTTAAATTTTTGCTTAATTTTTATATTTATCGATCATGATATTTATTAATTATTAACACGGCAGACAATTTATCAGTATAAATAATTAAAATGTGTCTGCATGAAAAATTGATAAATGCACAGAATTATGTAGTGGTTAAAAATTATTAAAATCAAATTTAACCCCAACAAAAACATCATTATAATCTCTTATTTATTTAATTTATTTAAGCCTCGGTTGTTAAGGAATTTAATGGATATTTTAGTACGTAACATATTTGTAAAATCCGCATTCTTAAGAGACCAAAAAGTCATTTAATTGAAGGTAAATCACTTAGATGTAGTAACCGTGATAATAATGGGGGAAAAATACTGCTTGGTGAGAATTCTGATGAACCTTTGTAATGGAGATGTACTGTTATAAAGTGACCATAAATTTTAAATCATCAGATAGACGAAAAAATGTTGCATGGTAAACAAATTCAAAACTGTTTTTATAGAAAATTTTTTTTTTATTAAACAAATTCAAAACTTTTTTTTGTACAAAAATTGTTTTTTTAAAAAAAATATTTTTTTGGTTTCAACGAAATCTATGAAAAAGTATGGCGAAGAGTTTCGAGTAGATTTTAAAAAAGTCACGATGACTCACGGCACTTTAAAAAAGTCACTTTATCAATACAAATGCATTGATAAAGTGAATAGGAAGTTTTATAATTTCAAAATATAGTCAAAAATTCTAAAGAAAAATATCTGTAAAACAATAAAAAAAATCAAACAAACAAGCAGAAACAAACAAACAAACAACCAGAAAATAAACTTTAAAAAAAACCATACCTAATAAAAAGTGTACAAAATTTGTTGGAAATTAATTCAATTTCATATGTATTGCATAATTTTATTTCGATAATTTGTGTATAGTTTTTGCTTATAAACAATCAGGCGTGGATCAGTTAAGTTTATTTTAGAGATTTTTGAGGTAATGATTATGGCTGTAGCAGCGGCTTATGCCGGTAAACCATATATATAATATTTATGTATACAGTATATGCTGCGCCGTCCGGACAGCTGTGTGGCCCGGACAGCTGTGTGGTCTGGACACATCTGCCGGACCCATTTTGTCCGGACATTGGTCCGGACTACAGAGTACCTTGTCCGGACTGGACGCTCTTCACACCGGACACTTTTCCAGGACCCGACAATGTCCGAACCGCACAGCATATACTGTAATATATATAATATATACAATATATAATTATTTTCTGCATATTCTTCCTCTCGGCCTGAGACAAGACAAAATTAATTCTATAACTGTTTTAAGAATAAACATCGTGAGGTCAAATTTCAAATTTTGATGCCCGGCGTTTAATTGATAAAATCCAGTACGTATAGTGATGTTTGATCTTTTTATTTTCTGTCATAAAATCTGTCATAAATGTTAGAAGTGAGGAGTTTTAAAACAATCCGATGATTGTATGACTTTGTTAATTTTATTAGAAGAAGATTCACAGTAGAAAATGAAAATAATTCCTATAATAAACAAAATTTTAATTTATTGCATTTAAAAACAAGTTTCTAAAATGTAGATAGCAGTATAGCATACGGCATGTAATGAACCATCCACTTTAAAATGAACATATAAATACCAGTGAGTTTTTAGCAAATGATGAAAAATTTAACTTCTCTCATAAAATGTCGTTATCAAAAAATAAAATGCGATCTGCTGCTCAACACCTGTTAAGCATATTTTTGCACTCGGTTAAGCATCTAAGGCAGCTTCAATGAGAATGAAAGTTCTTATGATAAAATCTTTTAAAGCAGTATTGATAACCTTAAAGAATAAATAATTTGCTTTATAATGTTTCACAAATAGATGTATGATTGTATTGAGTCAATATTAATTCCTGTTTATACTATAAAAGCGGTAGCCAATATAATTTTACTTTTTCTCACTGCATTTGGTAATGGCAGTATATGTAATTTAATTTGAATTTTCTGTTTTTTTTATTGATGAAGAAGTTCCATCGTCACTGTTCAAGCTAACTTTTAACCGCACGAAAACCAAATTGATTCGTAACTAAATCCCATTTTCGTTGAACTCTACTGAATAGGCCTACTCAGTAGGCGGATTCGAAAATGATTTTGCACTGAACGACCAGTGGATCTGATAGTGTAAATGTCAAGTTGCACGACTGAGTTAAAATGTTGCATAAGCATTTACACTGGAATTTACACTGGAATTTACACTGGAATTTACACATAATTCACGCAAATATGGCTGCCGTAATAAACAAACAAGCTGTACGAAGCAGTTGTTTTTTAGCAAGCAAATCATTCTTGCCTGCTTTTCTTTTACAAAAAAAGTAACATTAGATAGTAACAATTAGTAACAAATAGTAACAATAGTAACAATTTTGAGAATCATGCACATTGTTACTACTTACATTCGAAGTGAGGATTTAAGATGGCGGTAAATACAACACTTTAAACGTCAAATTCCGTTGCACGTGCATTTGCACGACGAAAATAGGTCGTTTCCGTTTAAGACGGTTGAAAGACGTTTACACGAATTAATTCGTGTAAACAACGTGCAAATTAAAATTTAAACGAGTGTAAACGTGGTTAAACTCGTTTAAATGACTTTTCGAACCCGCCTAGTATATTTACTGAGTAGGCCTATTAATTGTATGTTACTACAATGTATAAAAGAATATAACTGATAAACTGATACAAGTCCAAATTATACAAACGCAAATAATTTGAAATTTTCTAATTAATAATAATGCTGAACAAATATTTTGAATCACATAAATGCACACAGCACTTCACCTAATTACATTTACTGGCTCCTTCTTTATATTTTTAAATGATATAAATGATGTGTTATGAGTGTATTTGTACTAACATTTGTTGATGATCAATACTCATTGTGTGACTCCATAAACAACTTCTTCCTGTGTCAAATAACACATAAAACTTGTTATTGAGCATTACCGATTACTTACTTCCGGCAAAACAAGAAAATGTCTAAACAACATTTTTTATAAACATCAGAAATGTTGATTCAATATAAAAATGTTTTTTTTTTGTCAACATTATTTCAACATTCAAACATAAAAAAATATTGATTTAACATTAAACAGATGTTGCATATCAACAACTGATATTGCCACTGTTTGATTGTTGCCTCAAAATGTTGATACAACATCTTCTGAATGTTGCATATTAACAACCCATATTTAATATTGGTTGTTGATATGCAACATCCGTTTAATGTTAACTCAACATTTTGTTATGTTTGAATGTTGAATGTTGATAAAAAATACATTCTTATATTGAATCAACATTTCTGATGTTTATAAAAATATTTTCTGATTATTTAGACTTGTTCGTGTTTCGTGGGTGTAAAGCAACAAAATGGTTCTTCATTTTAATGACGCATCAATATAATTTCTTTAAACTATACTGTAAGCCTGATGCTTGATTCCTAATTGGCAGAAATTTCGACAGAAAATTTTCTGCTGCAGAAACTTTTGAGTGTAGAAAGCAGCAGTGTTTACAAATTGCCTTCCTTAGCTGGCATCCATTTTTAAATTCTACTTTTCTGCACTTTTTTGCCCACTTTTCAGTCCACACACGACAGAACAACATACTTTTCTGCACAGCAGAAAATTTTCTGTCTGAGTTTCTGCCAAGTGGGAACCTAGCATAAAGCTTTGACAAACTAAGTCGGCAGACTTTGTAAGAACTCGATACTGAGTTTCATGACAGTGTGGGGACTTGGAAGCTTTTTCGAATCAGAGTATTGGGTAACAGCAACATATGTATTCAAATTTGACTAATGTGAGAAAAGATTTTATTGTGCATAATAAATGTTTATTTATTTATTTATTTATTTATTTTTTTAAAATATATTTTGTAGCATTTATAAACGATGGCGGCTTTTAGTTATTGAGATTTACATATGAGAAAAAACGTAGTTAGGCTAAAAATTAATTAAAAATAAAAAAATATTCATTTTCGTTGTAGGTACCTTGGTATGGTGGGAATTTCGACTCCGGAGGAGCCAAAATTAGAAAAGAATGCTTTGAATTCATTGTGCACCACAGTACCTGGATTGGTCACGCAACAGCTGCACGTTTGTGAATCAAATCCTCACATTATCAGCGCCGTCTCAGAAGGAGCGAGACGTGGTATTTATGAATGCCAATATCAGTTTCGGCACGAACGATGGAATTGTACTACAATCGACGAAGAGAATGTATTCGGATACACAATCACACGAGGTAATTAACTCTTTTCATTAATACTTTTCCTCAGCCGACTTAAGCCGCATGCGGGACGCATCATGAAGGTGGTTAAATATATATATATATATATATAGTCTGTCCGCGTAACTCTATAGTCCATAGCGAATTGGCTAGGACCTTTTTTTATATTATTATTACATACCTTATATTTGCTTCACTTGGGTTCTGTATCTCCTCTAAATGTTCTGATTGGCTAATAAATGTTCAAAGCCGTATCCCAGCAATCTGATTGGCTGATGAATGTGTGTGTGTGTGAATGACAATTATAAAAATTGCAAATGGCGTCCAAATTGTGTTTTTGCCAAAATTCCACTTTAAAAAATAAAGTTGCACTACGGCCATGTTATTTATATAGAAAGAAAGCCCTTTTCCAGCTGATTCTTTCTCTGATGATTATTTTTTACAGTACTTATCGAAAAGTACTTTGAATTGCGATTGAATGTTTCGGCCACGTGGTGAAATACGTGTGGTTTGTACGGAAACCCCCAGGGGTCGGCCGGCATATTCGATAACAAATTGTCAAATAAATGTCAAATTTTAAAAACTGTTATAGAGGAATTTGAAGGACTTTTATTGTACTTTTAATGTACTTTATGAGCATTTATTTAGAAAACTAATAATGGAATTGTTTTTAAAAGGAATTTTTTAAAAATAATCCAGTATAACATTTAAAATTAACATTTTATTATTCATTCTTCATCCATATTGACCGCAGCTTATGTTTTTAGATATTACATGGAAGCACTGTTATCCAGGCTTTGCCATGCACTCATAGAAAAAAAGTCGCCATTTTACTCCATTTCGGGAGTTATGCATTGTCCTGTGGCCGTATGTATGGCCATAATCAGAGTAATGGTACTCCAAAACGAGAGTTTGGTGTGTGAAAAATTACATTTTTGAAGTAACAGTACTTTGAAATGGAATATCAAAACTCTGAAATGGAATATAAAAACTCTGAAATGGAATATAAAAACTCTGAAATGGAATATAAAAACTCTGAAATGGAATATAAAAACTCCGAAATGGAATATAAAAACTCTGAAATGGAATATAAAAACTCTGAAATGGAATATAAAAACTCTGAAATGGAATATAAAAACTCTGAAATGGAATATAAAAACTCTGAAATGGAATATAAAAACTCTGAAATGGAATATAAAAACTCTGAAATGGAATATAAAAACTCTGAAATGGAATATAAAAACTCTGAAATTGAAGTATTATTACTCTTTTAAATGTGAGAGTTGGCCATGGGACAAAATGGAGTAAAATGGAAACATTTTTTCTATGAGTGTGGGATTTAGTTGAAACTTTGATTTCTGATTTCATGGTTTTTAATGAAATCCACTGGCTTTGTAAAACTAGCCAATTAGCCAAATGGGATTTCACTGAAACTAAAATTTCTGTTTAAGCAATGATTTATTTATTGTTGCTTGGTGATAGAAATCCATAAAAATTGTACAGATTTATATTTTGTTTTCAATGTTTTAATTAATTTTAGCAGAAAGTATGTTAGTTGGTTTTTTGTTTTAGTTTTTTTCTTAGTTTCAAATCTGAAAAAAGGAAAAATAATTAAATAAAAAATATTATTTCTTAAAAAACTTACCTTCTGTTAACACTAAATGCTCTGAAAAGGATATAATATTTTTGTGAGTGTGGCCCTGAAATGCATTTCGAACAACGGTGGAGTTCTAAATGCGCCACACCCTATGTGTTGCACAATTTATTTCAGGATTGTCTTAATTGTAAATAAAAAGTTGCCGACATAAAAAACTCACTCAACAAAGGCCAGAGGAGCCAAGTCCTGGAGTAGGCCCAATAGTGGACAAGATGGCTGCCAAACTATTTGGCTGGTTGACCTTGACTAGACATTACTATGTTCTCAGGTGTGTTAAAGGAAATAAATGGAGTCAGCTGATTCTCTTTCTTTACCTGGTCAGGGAACAATGTCTACCAAAACCATAAAATACATAAAGGATAACAGAATAGACTTACACAAAAAATGCATGAAAACTTAAGTTAATGACATTCACAAAGGGCGAAAGGGTTGACAAACAACACCTCTGATGACAGCCTATTAAAGCCTGATGTGTCGAGGTCTGAAGTTGTTGTGTTGCTCCTCAGTAAAAAGTGCTCCTGATAAAACATCAAAATGCTGTGATTAGTTGTCCAAAAAGGGAGAAACCAATCAGAGCATGACAGCTCAACAGAGAACTAATTGGTATGCATAACTCAGAAAGTAGAGCAATGGACCTAACTGATTAACTAACCCCTGAGGAGGGGGAAAGGTGAGGAACACTTAGCTAAAAAACCAAGTCACTCATTTATGACCTTGGCTAGGAGTAAACAAAGGATAAGAAAGTCACAAAACAAATTACAAGATATGATTTAACACATTTATCACAAACCACATAGGAAAATATGCATTATGGTAATTTGGCCCGTGACACCCTCCAAACCCAGACGTTTATTAGATTTAATCTAAAAACTAATGGACGGCAATTACAAACATCAAAATTGAAATCAACCAATTAAGTTAACGATTATTAAAAATGTCATAAAAAATGAAAATGATGCAATAAAACAAATTATCCAAAATCAAAGTCATCCACAGTATGCATATAAAAAATAAACGCGGACTTACGTGTAAAAATAAAACAAAAATAAAACAAAACTATAAGTCAAACAATTAAGTCATAAGCCATTAGTACCTCGGAACCACACCGGTTATGGTCATGTGATAACCTGGTAGCTCCAACCGATAAAGGTAAGTTCACCAGGCACACAGACTAGAATAATATACTCAAAAAACATAACACCTAAAAATATAAAACAATGAGGGAAAAAAGATGAAAACTTCTCATCAGAAAAACCTCATGATAAAAAAAGCATAACTCACAAACCTGAAACCAACACAAAAATTATAAAAACCAAAATAATAAATGCACCTGAAAAAACAAAAAAGTTAATATCACAGCCACTATCCAGTAGTAGCACACACGCATCGTAGAAACACCGCAAAGTCTGATGAATTCCACAAGACGTATGACAAAATTTGACAAAATTGGGTAAAATCGTTGGCTCACAAAAACTCGTAGCACAAATAATCACAATCCCGGGTTTAGACACTATCCAAGCATGTCAAATGCCAACTGTTTCTTCCCCACAAATACCACTTAATACTCACAGATGAAAACGTCCATACATTATGCCAAGTCCTCTAGGTTGCAGATGTCTTCTCGCAGCTCCATGATGTACCAAACTATCTCGAGCTTCCAATGGTCAATTGCACTCATTCCGCATCTCTTCCTCCGATGACGCAAACACATCGATGCACGCCTAAATCAGACTTGCACCAAAAAATCCCCTTCCACGAATGATGACTTGAATTTGTTGATATCCAAACGCAATCCTGGCTGCCTCGAACATCCTGGCAATAAGCGTAATCTCACCGAAAATTGGCACCTCGCTCTATCCTTGACCTCGTCTGGTCATTGTCAAAATTGGTTACCATAAATAATAACACACAGTACGCATTAAAAAAAACATCATGAGACAACCTCAGTTTATCCACATCAAAAACACCTCAAAATCCACTTAATCATGACAAATTAACAACTTTGTGGGGTTTCGACTTCCCCACATAACAAGAATTGACACGAAAAAGAAATTCCTAAGTCCCAAAGATTCTAACATCGGATTTACATCAAGGTGACAAAAACTAACATGAATGAACATAAGGTCAACATGTCCCACATTAAATATTCCAACACACATGGGTTGAGAGAATTGACGCCCCCAAACCCACATTTTCCATCGGATTCACAAAAACACGATTTAAAGTAATAGAAATATTCACTATCTTATAATATCAAATTTAATCAGCATGCGGAATAACCGCCTTAAGAGCAGATGACTCCCACGCCAAAGATATTATTTACACAAGTTTGAGTTCACAATCACAATGCATTATGGCAGATTCATAACGCTTCACATTGGTTACACATCCCGTTCCTCTCCCCATTACAGGTACTATGGTACGGTCGAGATGTGCTCCAGAATTCAAACTTCGTACCACAACACATTATAACCGAGCCGACATTACATCAATCAGTTGCAATGCATACAATGCATGTGACTTCGTACACAAATAAATATTGCATCAAAACAAAACAAAACATCAACACAAATTAATATATTACGTTGTAAAAATATAAAGTATTCACAATTACAAAAACGGCAGTCGGGCCGCTTAGTGGCAAATCCCCAACTAACCATTATCCAATACAGAGTGGTTAGTATAGTAAATTTGACAAATCTGTCTGCTTTCCTGACAGAATACAGATACATGCTCTGTGATATCATGTAATGCATCAGATGTGAGAAACTGACTACTACCATGCTGTTCTAATTCATTGGAGATAACCTTAGCTGCATTTATGTCTACAGATGGATTATTTCTTTTGGATGCATCATACCAAAGTCGCAAATCACAAATATGATGTTGGGTAATAATTCCCCCGGCCTCATCCATTAATAGGACTGTATTGGGGTCTATCAATTTATGAATGATATATACGCCTTCAGTTCGATGTTAAAATCCAGCACTGATTTGTTTGTCGGCAGATGACAACATCCTACTCTTTACAGTAATCCAGTCACCTGGTTTAAAGTCATGTGGACGCCTTTTACTGTCATACCACTTTATATGACGCATATTCGCAGCACCTAATTGTCTCTTGCTTCTCCCCGAATGCGCAACATATATTTATGCAGTTTCTCTGCTTCATCAGGTGGTAATGGCTCACCATCATCTGTGTCACTATCCAAATCTCCAGGATACCTAGCTTCCTGACCAATCACCATCATACAAGGCGAATACTTAAGGGATACTTGATAGCCGGAGTTAATGGCTAACACAAAAAATTTGAAGTGTTTATCCCAATCAACATGTTCTTTTATGTACGCCAATATGCATTGTGAGATCCTAAACGACTCGGCCCCCTGTCTACGATTAGTTTTCTGTTCTTCGGTATTATTTCTTTCGTTTCGACTTCTATTCGAAAAAACTGGCTTTGTGCACACCCATTCGAATTTTTCTAGGCGTTTAGCATGCGTCATAAATTCCTCTGGATCGTCATCTAAAAAGGAAGTTAATGCCGCGCGGTTTGCTGATGCCCAAATTCCCTCGATGACCAGCCTATTAACGTCTGCTGTTGTCATCCTGAAATTTCGTTTTGATTGTTCGATTAATGCGAGTTTATCGGTGACGTAATCCGATGATAATTCTCCTCTTTCTTGTACTCGGTCCCTCATTGTTTCTCTCCATTCTGCTTCTGACGCGTTTTCACCGAAATGTTTAATCAACGCTGCTCTCCATTTTTCCAATCGTTTTTATATTTAGTGCCTGAAATTCAATGCCAGTTTTCGTCTTTTCCTCTTAAAGCGATTATAGCATAAGTGACTGTTTCCGTTTCTGACCACTTCCCTAAAACTGCCGCGTTCTCTACATTATCGATGAATTCATATACGTAATCGGTTTTTTCGCCTGAAAAATTTTTAATTGTTTTAGATGCATCGATTCCCTTTCGGACGGTTTTTGTCCCGGAATTGAGGTTTAGATTTGCTAGACGTTCCTCAATAATGTCGCGAATTTTTTTGTTATCTTTCCGTATGGTTTTGTTGGATTTGACAATTAAGTCTACGATATCAGCTTTTGGGATAACTACGTCGTACGTGATTTCGCGACTATCGCATTCCTCTTTTAATTCCTGGATAGTAAAGCACCGACTAATGGTATCCGAATTGCTAGATTTCAACATTTTCATCATTTCTTTCGCACTGGTCTGGTCTTCGTTATCAGACATTTTTGCAAAATTTAAAAACTTCCGAAAAATTTTAAATAATCTTCTAAAGTATTTTTAAGAAACAATAAAATCAACACAAAATAAAAGTATGTTTTCCCTTAATATCCCGTGATCTATTCGATTGTCAACTGCGCCATGTGAGATCCTAAATGACTCGGTATGTTGGTTGTGAATAGGTGAACTGCTTTATTAAAACAAATAACGAGAATATATACAAAGATAAAATGTTGCGTATGCGTACGCAAAGCTGCTTGGTAACTGATTGGTTGGGCTTCGCCACGCTGCGTGTGTACGAAGACCAAACGTTCCTTTGGTGGCAGTACGACTGCCAGCGCTGCGCCCGGGCAGTGACTCGTAGGAAGCGATGTGACATGCATGTCTTGAGTGATTGGTTTAGTCTCTCGGCCAGGTTCCCCTGTGGGTGATTCACAGAAATGTATTTATTAGTGATACCCATTTCAGCACACTTTGCTTGAAATTTAGCAGATCTAAATGTTGGCGCATTATCACTAATAATTGTTTTCGGAAAAGGCCAAGTAGTTACGAAATTGACAATATGAGAGATGGTGGAATCCACATTTGCCTTTTCACAGAGACCTATTTCCACCCATCTACTACATGCATCTACCATTACGAATGCATAGCAATTACCACCAGTAGACTTAAGCTTTTTACCAAAATAATCAACGTAAATAGTTCGAAATATACGCCTTGGGTTTGCCATCTCCATTTCGCCCATAGACAAACGATGTTCAACTTTTGCTCTTTGGCATGATTCACACTCTCTAATCCATTCTTGCACAACTTCCTTCATCTTAGGCCAAAATACGCGTTGTTTTAAACGTATGAGTGTTTTTTCCACACCTAAGTGACCTGATGTCAGTGGATAGTGCAGACAATGAAAATAATCATATCTCAAAACCATAGGCAGATAAATACGATGCATTGGCTTACGCTTCCCAATCACTGCAGGAGGATATATATACAAAAGATCTTTATGTATGGCTAGATTAGTCGACTGAGATTTTATCCTGTCGGCCTCTGCCTTGTCATTACGTAATACTGACACAATTAAGTAATTACGCATATCTCTAGACCATTTATCTTCCTCCTGAGCTTTCAGTATCTTATCTCTAGTAGGTAAAATTTTGTAAGTTGGATGTTCAACTGGAGGTGTATGACGCTCATTATCCTCAACCTGTGCCTCACTTAACTCCTCATCGCTACTTAATGGCAATGGGGCAAATAGTGGTCTAACAGTTTGTAAATGTCCCTTTTTAAGTCTCTTTCTCCTAGAGCTAATATCAACATATGCACCTGGATCATTATGTCCAGGCAATGTTGGACTGCCAAGGGCAACACTACTGTCATCACTCGATGTACTTGACGACAGTTTCCCTTCTTGCTCTTTTACGACTTACTTTAGAAGGTACGATCACAATTGGTGGTGGAACCACAACAGGAACGAGGTCTACCACAACCCCTCTTAACTGGTATTGCAGTTATCGCATCTTTCCTTGGTCTACCCCTACTTCTCTTAACAGTAGGTTGTATTGCACACATTTTAGTATCAACATGTGACAACACAGCGTCACGGGACGGCTCATTCCCCTTTAAATGGCGGAATTTTTTGTCCCGGGGGGGGGGGTATGCTATTGTAGGTGGATTCCCTAACATTCTACTTCCTACAATTTTAAGCCTATGCATTGAGCTTGCTTTGACAATCTCGGCGCCTGAAGTCATCATACAAAATGACACATCAAGTTTTACTGCACAGTCCATTGTTCATAATCGTCAAAATAAGCGCAATAACATGTTTCATCAATCAGTAGACAGTCATCATCATTGATCATAACTGCAGGGTCGATGCATCTGCCACTTGATTTTTGACACCACAACAATGCAACACAGTAAACGTATACTCTGATAAAGAAAAAATCCACCGAGCTAATCGGCCTTTACGTTCGCGCTGAGAAAATAACCATTTGAGAGATAGATGGTCACTCTCCAAATAAAAATTCATCATCTCGAGATAAGCTCGAAAATGCTTAACAGCCCAAACCGCAGCCAAACACTTGATTTCAGTTGCAGAATAATTCTTTTCAGCTGAGTTTAATGCACGGGAGATAAACGCAATAGGAACTCGCACTCCCTTGTCGTCTAATTGTATTAAATCTGTCCCTAAACCAGAATAAGATGCATCTGTTTGCCAAATGTAGGGTTTATTCTAGAGACGTGCGCCGTCCAATTTTCGTCGGCGGCGGCCAGTCCGGCTTGCAGTCAAAAGATGGCGGCGGCTGCTCCTTGGCTTGTCACCAGCGAGTGGCGGCTGGCGGCTCAGCCGATTAAATATACGTTTAAATATATGTTTACATAAACGTATTGTTTATTGTTTCAAATGGCAAGGTGTTAAACTGTTAATATTACACTAATACACTTTCTAATTCCTACTAGAAAGTGTATTAGTGTAACATTAACAGTTTAACACTTTGCCATTTGGTGATTCACACTTATTTACCACGGTGTGAATCAACAAATGGCGGCTAGCTGCCAGCCGGCTTAAAATTAATGTATTGTCTGCGGCGGCGGTTGTCAAAATTGCCACCAGGGGCCCCAGGTGGCCGCGGCGGCTTTGCTTAAGCCGACCAGCCGCTGAGCCGTCTCGGCTCAACCGAATCGGCGCACACCTCTAGTTTAATCCAATCTGGAAATCGACGATGTAATGTCGATGCCACCACTTGGTTTTTTAAGTACTCAAATGCCGCTTGATGTTCATGCGTCCAAAGCCACAGTGTATCTTTCTTTAATAATGAATGAAATACCTCACAAGTTCAAGAATACGCAGGAAAAAATGAAGAATAATACCCCACCATCCCTTTAAAATGTTGTAACTCTTTAACATTCGTGGGTGCAGGATAATCCAGCAATGCATTTGTTTTCTTTGGATTAGGACGAATTAATCTTCCACAACAATATGACCCAAAACTTCTAATCTATGCTTACAAATCTTTGTTTTGCCCGAATTCATAGTGAATCCTGTCCCATCAAGAGCAGTCAACACCTGAGTCAGATGCCTAAGATGGTCATCAAAGGTTTTACTAAAGATTACCACATCATCCAAATACACAAAAACAGATTTATAAAGATAGTCAGATAAAGTTAGATTCATAGCTCTTTGCAGCATAGCCAGGCCATTTATTGGACCGAAAGGCATACGAGTGTACTCAAACAATCCTCTATGCATAATAAATGCCAAGTACTTTTCATCACCAGGGCACACGCTTATTTGGTGGAAAGCCTCTTGAGCATCAATTATAGAAAACCATTTTGCCCCACCCAAATAAGAGAAAATACTCTGTATATCCGGGAGGGGGTAAACATCAGGAATAGTCTGAGAATTTATCGGCCTGAAATCCATTGCACAGCGCCAGCGGCCATCTTTTTTAGGGACCAACACCGGTGCCACCGCACAATTAGACTTAGATGCACGTTTAATTCCCTGCAAAAGCATTTGATCGATATATTTATCAATTATAGCCTTCTTCGCAGGGTTTACTGGCCGTACTGGAACATGGATTGGTTTAAAATCAGGCTTGAGATCAACTTCAAATTGTGTGTTATTACATAACCCCATTCTTCATGGAAAACTCGAGCTACTGGTTTAATTGCAGCTCACAATTGCGCAATTTGATCAGCCGATAATTGATCCCACAGCTGGTGATATATCCAATCCAGCATTGTTGGATCTTGACATGGCGTTACTGCAATGTAGCCAGTCTTAAATGGAGTTGGACATCCATTACTACTCAATTACTACTCAATACATTACTGGTTTATGTATACCTTGTGATGCATTGAAGATGTCACCTGTCTCAAATTGGTCGGCTGTCATTTTAGGACATTTAATACCTAACTCACACAATTTATTTTGAAATGTATGCTTCTTCTTCTTGTTCTTAAAGTGTCTGCGTATTTGACTTAAACTGTGTAATTTTGACGTACAATAATTTCGGTTTTTCTTAATTTTCCTAGATGTATTCAACGTAGATCATTTACAGTCTGCATTTAAACGTCCATTAGTCAAAACACATCGTCGCTTAACCAAATCACTATTGTTATTATGTTCAAAAATTTCCGAATCTAATTTCTTATAATTAACACAATCAATCTTCACAGGGTTTAACTTCAAATCATCCACTTTTGGCAAAACTGATGCGTTCTTCACTACCTGTGGATTCCCGCATAAAGGAAATTCCAAGATTGATTCTGATTCTCTTGATTGGTCTAGAGTCACAAAATCTCTCCGCATATGCAACGAACATGAGCATGCCTGTATCCCCACATCTTTTGTGAAAACAACAGTTTCTGTAGTTTGCACTGTATCAAAACTGGAAGCATAGGACTGCTCACTTTGCACATCAGAATCACTAAACCCCTGAGCCATTTCAGTCTCAGCAGGTCCGGAAACAAACTTCCTCTCCGACTTACGCCTCTTTGTTTCAGATTTGGTCACAGTTAGAGGCTGCACATGACCAAGTGGGATATTGTGTAGTTGGAAATCCTGCTTAAGTAGCTTTTTTATTTGTAGTTCACTATCCACAGATATGCCTGCTCGTATGGCTTGACCTACGCCTCTTATCCCCTCATGCGTCATCATTTTGGCCACCTCCGGCTGTAAACGTCTTCTGGCCAAAGATCATTTTTGAGTATCATCAAGAACTCCCGTCTTTATTAAATACTTGTTTATTTCTCTTAAAAATTTTGAAGTGTCCTCACCAATAATTTGACGCTTTCCAGCCAGAAGAACAGTAGCTTCTGCCATTGTTAATGCAAAAGACTCTTTAAACAATTTAGCAAATCTATCCCAATCATCCGGCCTGGGTGCAAGGTTACACCACTAATCTAATGCATCTCCGCGCAAAGATTGGGTGACATATAACTTTATGTACTCCTTGTCACTTAACCCAGTCGTGATTTTATGGGACTCCAATCGGGCCAAAAATAAATCAACAGTATTATTATGTGACTTAATAATAGGGTCAAAAACTGGCAATTTTTCAACTTTCATGCACTCAGTTCCAGTGGCGTAACTAGGTGGGGGCAGGAGGGGACAGTTGTCCCCGGGCGCTGGGTGTTAGGGGCGCCAAAATTGAGTTTAAGTGTGCAAAACAATAGGTGCGTTCAAAGTTAAAACCATAATTTGACTTAGCTTAATCTGGCATAATCCTGACTTACTGATAAGCCGGATAAGTCATTTAGATTGTGAACGCTCCTTTTTAAAAAATTATGATTAAAAGTCATGTTTGTGTTAGGGTAGTTTTTGAGCTGATTTTTTTGCTTGAAACAATTAGCTTTAGCTGATAAATTGTCAATTCCATCATGGCTAATATATTCCATGAAAATTCATCAGAAAATAGTAAAATTTGTGATTAATAATAAAAAATTATTTGGACGGAACATCAGCGAACACCGTGGCCGACGTATGTGCGTGTTCCGCGGCCACGATGTTCGATGACGTCCGTCCAAATTGTTTGTCATTATTTTTCGCTATTTTTATGCCGATTTCTTATGGAATCGTTTGGATGTTGTTAAATGACATCCCCACTTACAAAAATTGCAAGTTTTATTCGCTAAAACCACAGTTTGGAGTCGAGAAACACCATGCTCAATCCAAGATGGCTGCCACTGAATGACTTATGCATAAGTCATGTCATAATCCACGATTGGTATGACTTATCAAAAAGCCACTTATCACAGCTGACTTATCTGTTTAGTGACGCAATTTAGGTCACTTCCGGTTTGCCATAAGTCATTTCAGACATGACTTACGTATAAGTCATGTAAGTCATTTGACTTTGAACGCACCTATTGTCCCAAGCCATGCCTCGGATTAAGATTTGCGTGACGAGCGCGACCCGCCAGCACCAAACAGAGACAGAATCAAGTTGGAATCAAGCAACCCTCGTTTGGCACCCCCTAATTTTTTTTTTAATTTTTGTTAAAATTTTTTATTTTCTTTTTTTATTTTTTTATAATAAAAAATAAAAAAATTTAAAAAAGTTTTTTTTTTACAAA